>JAVXUL010000009.1:2232351-2265242 GCA_035590515.1 Trichilia minutiflora | reverse complement strand
TTCATTACCTTTATCGATGATATATCTCGGTATGGGTACGTGTATTTGATGAAATACAAATCTGAATCCTTTGAAAAGTTCAAAGAATTCAAGAATAAAGTTAAGAAACAAACAGAAAAATGTATTAAAATCCTACGATCAGATCGCGGGGTGAATACTTGAGTATTGAGTTTTAAGAATTCTTAAAAGAAAATAGAATTATCTCATAAATGACTCCTCCATATACACCACAGCTTAATAGTGTATCAGAAAGGAGGAATCGTACTCTATTAGATACAGTACGATCAATGGTAAGTTTTATTGATTTACCATTGTATTTATGGGGATATGCATGTCAGTACGATTGAGTTCCTTCAAAATCAGTCCAAAAGACTCCGTATAAGATATGGAGTGAAAGAAAACCCAGTCTGAATTATATGAGAGTTTGGGATTGTCTAGCGTATGTCAAGCAGATGAGATCTGACAAATTTGACAATAAATTGGAGATGGATCAGTTTGTAAGGTATCTTAAAGATAGTTTAGGTTACTATTTCTACTTTGCTTCTGATCAAAAAATTTTGATCAGTAGAAATGCACATTTCTTAGAGAAAGAGTTTCTTGAAAAAAGTGGTGCGAGTAGAGATATCGAGTTAAAGGAGTAGTCCTTAGAGACTTGAGCCGACGATGCTGATGTTGGAGAGTCCAATCAGCAACCCTCTGTAATTATTGACCCAGTTCTAGTTCGAAAATCTGCTAGGGTTCCTAGGCTTCCTAAGAGATATATATTTCTCAATGAGCAAGCTTTTGAATCTTACCTAAAGGGAGAGACGGATCATATTGATGATGCAAGAACTTATGAAGAGGCTATCCTAGATAAAGATTTAGGAAAATGGCTAAAAACGATGAATTCTGAGATAGAATCCATGCATATAAACCAGGTCTGGACACTTGTTAATCCACTAGAGGGAATAGTTTTCATCGACTGTAAATGGATTTTTAAGAGAAAGATTGGTAAGGATGGACAGGTAGAGATCTATAAAGCACGACTAGTTATGAAGGGTTACACTCAGAAACAAGGGTTGGATTATGAGGAAACCTTCTCGCCCATTGCTATGATAAATCCATCTGGATTATGTTAGCTTTAGTCGCATACCATGGTTATGAAATTTGACAGATGGATGTGAAGACATCATTTCTCAATGGATTTATTGAGAAAAATCTATTTATGAAACAGTCTATTGGGTTTGTATCCACTACTATGCCAAATAAAATATGCAAATTACATCGATCCATTTATAGATTGAAGCAAGCCTCTTGAAGTTGAAACATCTGATTTGATTAGACAGTCAAATCGTTTGGATTTATCAAAAATTCGGAATTCGGATGAACCTTATGTATACAAGTGGGTTAAGGATCATACTGTTATGTTTATAATATTATATGTAGATGACATACTACTAATGGGCAATGACATAGGCATGATGACAGAGGTGATGATCTGGTTATCTAGAATATTCTCTATAAAAGATCTGAGTGATGCGACCTATGTTCTCGGGATTTAAATTTATAGAGATAGATCAAAGAGGATAATTGGATTATCTCAAAAAGTGTACATTGAAAATGTGCTAAAAAGGTTTAGTATGGAGAATTCTAAGAGAGGTCTCTTGCCCTTCAATCATGGTTTTTATCTTTCTAAAGATGATGGTCCAAAGATCGATGAAGAGCGACAACGGATGCATGGTGTGCCCTATACATCAGCTATTGATAGCTTGATGTATGCCATGATATGTACATGTCCTGATATAACTTATACTATAAGTGTTACAAGCAGATATCAGGTCAATCCAGGAGGGAAACACTAATCGGCTATGAAGTCAATTTTTAAGTACTTAAGAAGGACTAAGGATATAATTTTGAGTTATGAAACTCAAGAGTTGAGCATCCATGGGTATTCAGACTCAGACTTTCAACCAAATATGGATGATCGCAAATCTACATCTGGTTTTATCTTTTTGTGTAATAGAAGTGCTGTCAATTGAAAAAGTTTCAAACAGACGACAACAGCTGACTCCACTATAGAAGTTGAATACATTGCTGCTTCAGAAACAGTAAAAGAGGCTGTTTGGATTAGAAAGTTCATATCTGAACTTGGTGTGGTTTCAGATATGGCTTATCCAATAAACGTATTCTATGATACTATTGGTGCTATTGCACAGGCAAAGGAACCAAGAGCATATCAGAAGTCCAAACATATTCAGCGGAAGTATCATATTTTGAGAGAATTTATTGGTGTTGGAGAGATAATAATACAGAAGATATCTTCAGTAGACAACGTTGTTGACCCTCTCACTAAGACGATGACATTGAAGCAGCTAGACCAACATCTTGAGAAGATAGGTATTAGATACAACAACGAATGACTTTAGTGCAAGTGGGAGTTTGTTGGAGTAGTATGCCCTAGAAACTATTCGTGTTGTCGATTTCAGGGTATATTTTATTGTATCATTGTATATATATATATGTGTACTGTACATGTATATAAATAAAGAAATTATTTTAATTCATATATATATGCTGCTTTCTCTCTTTATCATACTGATAAATTGAGTACATATATAAATGTCCTGATAATCGGATTATCCAAATTGTTCCCTATATACATAATATCGACTGGGCATCGATATCGTATAGTAAGCACACTGAATATCTCCGATGAATATCATGAGATGATATTAGTGCGGGTGATATAATAGTCATGTCATTAGAACATTGGTGTGGATTAACAGTTAGAGAACTGTTTTTCGAATATGACCACAGAAATAATAAATCATATAGAATATATACAGTCAATGATTCGTAATTTAAACTGTACAAGTATGCGATGTACTTCTTTGACCTAAGACGTTATAATCGTTATCTGATATAAATACACATAGCTCATGTGGTGTATGATTACAAGACTATTCATATTTTGTATAAGCAGCCAGTTTGGTCATGTGTTGTTTATATCGAGATACGAATGACGATCAAGATGGGATCCGTAGACTCGATATAGAAGATTCGAGTTATCGTTGGCTTGATCAAGATTCGAGTTTCCAGACAGATATTGGTAAATGACTGAAGCACTAAAAACCTGATCAGGTAGTGACAAAAGTTATACGAAAGAGTTCGTAATGATAAATTCAGTGCGTAATGACTGATAATCTGTAAAGATACTGAGTTTAGGGTTTTGATTTTCTGTGAACCCTAACTTAGTCAGGATTATACGACGGAGGGATATTACCCACACGATACGTACAAATAAGGTTCGATGAAATTTTTCTTCATTGTCGTTTAGGGACTATGACATATTGTTAGATGCCAACTATAGTCGTTGAGCATTCCAAGAGTTCGGAACAAAATCGATGAGATGGATTTCAACTCACGGCTAACTCCATGGTGAACCCGAGAGGTCACAATCATAAACCCTTTAATTTTCTTCTTTAAAAAAAGAAAGAAATATTTATAGTTATCTGACAAGAGGGCTAGCACTCTCGGTGATAACAATCGATCGAAAATTATAAATTTTTTATACGTTAAATAGTTTAACAATTCTGAAAGCTTGACAAATTGACTCGATTATAACTTAAAGCAAGTTACAATATTTCATTAATATTTTAAAATATAAATGAAATTAATTAAAATTGGTTAAAGTAGATTTGACCGACTTTAGAATATGTTTGACATTAAATTGTTGAACGAAGAGCAAACTTGTCATTTCATTAAATTACTATTTAAAAGTCTATTTGACAAATTTAGAACTTATTTGTCATTGAATTAAAAATCTTAGATATAATAATAATTAATAATGTTATATATATATATATATATATATATGTCATATTTGTCATTAATGAATGATTATTATTATTATTATTGAAAAAGAAAAAACAAAATCAAAGCTTTCTCTCCTCTCACTTACACGGCCAAAGGGAAAAGAAGAAGGGTGACTTGAACTCTTGGAGGCTTTCATACATTTTGAAGCTTATTCTTTATCCTTAGGTTAGTGTTTAGGCCTTTATTAAAATGTTTATGCCATGGTTAAACAATATACCATTTAATAACTCTTACAATTTTTTTGTTAAATTTCTAACAACATAACACCCATTTAGAGTTGAATACACTATTTAATTGATTGCTTCATATTTTCCTATCAGATGGTTTATATTTGAAGATACCATGTTTGAAATAAACCACAAAATGTTATCCTTGAATTATCAGTTGCATTAGCTAGTATTGCTTGGATAGTAATCTTGTGATGCGGTGCATTTACAGAACAAATGAAGATTTGAAATCTCGATAGAAAATGATGTCAGATCTTAGGCTGAGAACAAGAGCACTAGCTGTAGTTCTCTATGCAATGCCAGCCCCAACCCTGAACAGGTATCGCACTTGTTTTTATCTTATTTATCTTCTTGTTCTTCTTGAAAGATAACTTCACCTTAAGCATGTATTTTCTTCGCCTATGGCATTAAATCAGGATTTGTCCAATTCATGTGACTTGTATGTATGATAGAAATTTGCATACAGCTCACCAAAATTGTCCTGACAAATTAATTTATTGGACTCGAATGGTGAAACCATGATAAATGCTTTAACGCAGACTACAATCTAGTCTTGTATTTCTAACTCGTACTTTAGGGGCGTATATTACAAATCCTTGCTCCGTTTTCTTGTTACGGTATCTTAATGACATTCAAGTTCTATTAGGCTGAGATTTTATTCATTTTGTAATCATTTAATTAGAATTCATATCAAATAGCGGCGATAAGACTTTTTCTAGTTATAATTAACTTTGTCCATTTTGTCTGACTGGATATGGACAAACTTTTAATAGCTTTAGACTTGGTATTTGCATCTCTACTTTTTTAAAGGCAAGGAGGCTTACCTGCTGCAGATACCAAACGTACTGGCAGAAAAGCCAACAGCTATGACCCTGGTACCGCTCTAAAGTAGTCACAGAAATAAATATTCTGTCAAATGAAGTGAATTGCAGCATATGTGAGCAAAATACCTAAAGCATCAACAGGGATGAGTCTGTGAGAGCACATCGAAGCACTTAAACGCTGTAATCATTCCCTTTAATTTGTTTACTTGAATCGTTGATGTAGACGGGGGAAACCTTCACTTCTGCATTTTTAAAGCAAAGAGAATGACTTGAAAATCTTAACCTTAATTGCATAAACAAGAAACTTTGACTAAATACTAGAGTATTTCTAATAAAGCAATTTGCTTTAATCTCATTCTATTGCCCACATACATACACACTTAAGGTCATGAATTCTAGTAATTAGGAAGTCCTGATGGGAAGCTAAAGAAGCCAAATTTTGATTTTAGTTTCAGTTTAAGCTTCCCATCTTATGCTGCAGGTCAAATGAAGACCTCATTTCCCAATGATGAGTCGGAGCTGCTGAAACCTCTGGTCGTAAGTATTTGAAGCTAATTCAGATATTTTTTTTGAAACTGTGATTATTTTGCTTTTGGTAATCCCAGTGATGTTTTTCCTCCTTGTAGTACTCACAAGATACAACCCAAAGCCACATGCAGGTATTGAGTTTGAACATAAGTGGATTTATCACTTAAGCTTATCCCCCGTTACTTTTAATCTTCATTTTGGTCCCTTATTTCTTTGGATGAGCAGATCAAAGGCCACAGTTCTTATATTTCAATGAGTTTGCTATGGAAGGTTTGCTCGATCGTCCGCAGTATTCTTGGAGCAGCTGCATTTCTGTTTCTCTTGGCTGTTCTCTGTGCAGTAATATGAACAGCACGCCCAGCCTATTGATTTGATCAATACGGTTTCTTTATATGTTCATTTATTCCAGAACGAGTAAAAAAATCAGAAGCTTAGCAGTTTCCAGTATTCGGGATACCTTGTTTAGCACTCAAGATCTCTCCGAACAGATCAGGAAGATTTTCCTTAAACATCCAGTGAATAGGAACATCAGAAATCATTTAGAAGGAGAACAATTTCCATTGTGAAGTCATTATGGAGTCTTACGCCTCTTAGAAATGTTCCTTACAATATTTATTGTTCAAATTTTGTGAAGTGTGAAGATTGATTTTGCAACAATTGTTCCCTAAAAATATTGCTGAAGCTCTTATGTATGCTGGTTGATATTCTCTATTGACAAGCAGTCTGATAATATAAATTTCGGAAGGAATTACAGATGTCATAGCTCTACTGCATCGAAGTCCGCACACCTGGTGTAGTTGCAACTCAATATTATCATCAAACCAATTTCTTATTTCCTCGTTTACAGCCACGTAGCCAGGTTTGAACTTGACATTTGAATACCGACGAAACTAAAAACTCCATTCTCTTAGATCTTAGAACTAGAGATGGACCACAAAGGTAAAAGAAACAATGTTAACCATTTTTACCCACAAAGTGTAGCGTTGTACTGTCAGTCAAATTATACAAAATTGTGGCTTGATACATATAAGGTAGAAAATTGAGAGACAAGACAGATTAAAATTAAAATAGAGTACATATAACAAAAGTCTTTTTACTGACTGACGCGGGTTTCCCTCTTCCTATAATTGAAAAAGGACAGAAAATAACATGGCACCAAAAACAAAATAGTTTATACATCTTTAGCTTGCAAAGGGATTAAAATGGTACCTCAAATAGTAATCAATAATTCAACATTGTCTAAGCAAAGCAACGACATATTCATTTTCCTCTCCCTGTCTATATTCTTCTTCCTTTCTTTCACCTACCATGAAACATTTATCTCTTTTGTAATATTATTTCAAATGGGTTGGCCGCAATCCCTCTTTTCTCCTTTGAAGAAGCTCTGGTTTCACGTGCATTCAGCTCACAGAAAGAGTATTTATTCCTTGCATTCTGGTCTTGCTATGCATATATTTGGTTTGATACATTGCATGACAAAGAACGGCTTGTGCATTTTGAATACCGAATACGTGAAAATTGAAAAGGATTCCTGCATTCTTCTTAACATTCATTCTCGGATTCTGATTTCCTTGCTAATGTTTTTGTTGAGATGATTCAAAATTCACAGCAAAGGCAGAAAATGAAATTGGCGGGAACTAACAGCAAGCAACTTGGCAAGTGGAGCTGAGTCAAGTTGATCAAAGGCAGCAGCTGATTGGAGGAGCTAAACCTGAATCAAGAAGCTGGAGCTGGATACGTTAGTTAGTTAATTAGGATTGTATAGAGTAGCTTGACTGTGATGAGTCTTAAGGTGACAGCAGCAAATGTCTATATAATGTTAAGTCATTTTCAGCTGTGAGGAATCTTGTAATCATTGTAGTTCTCGGAATACTTGGTGGAAATAAAGAATTGTTACTTCTGAAATTTTTCTATTCTTTGATTCTTTCTGTTCTTGAGTGAGAATTGCATATTCTTCTGGAGAGTGATTAATTTGTTTCTTGGTTCACTTTCGTTTTCTGGTTCTGGATTAATATTTCAAATTCTTGTGTGATTGTGAATTACAATTGTTTTTGTTTCTTGAGTCTCGGTGAAATCAAGTCTGTGAGGTTGGTGAATTTCTGGTGTTGTCAGCAATAGAAGAAGTAGACAGAGTTGCTGGTTTCTTGGAGTTGAGATCTTTCAGCTTCAACAGTTTTTATTGCCACGCATAATATATTTTCTTGCTTCTTAATCACAAACACAAGTTCATGTCTTCAAACTTGTCTTATAGACCCAATTGTTGATCTTATTTTTGAATGAATTTTCAGTATTTTGTATAAAGATGTGAAGTCTTGCCAATGCGAAGATGTGCATGTCCTTTGGTCAATCCTGGTTGAATCTCAGACACCCTCCATGCCATCACACAACACTAGACTCTAGCTTTCAGTCCAACTCATCATGAATGAAATTAGAAAGTCAAGAGTACTTGGGGAGAATAACAAATTTTCCGGTTATGTAATATTTTCTCTCAGTTCCTCATTTTTTATTTCCTATTCTTTCTAGCTATGAACTATTCTGGAGACTGGAAGCTACCCGAGTTAGATTGATGTGATATAAGATATGATGGAAGTAAGTTGGTTTGTCTTTTTTTTTTTTTTTCAGTTGGGATTGCATGTTTTTCTCTATTTTCAATAGTGTGAAGAGTGCTGAGATATACCATTGAGGTTGATAGAAATTTGATATGAAATTGATGTGAGAACTTAGCAATGTCTTTCTTATTCTTCTTAGGTTTCATTGATAATGATGGGATCAGTCAACTTCAATTCTAGTTTAAGCAATCAAACATAAGGAGGCCACATTTGGTTTAGCAACCTGGAAACTTGATGCTTCAAAAGAAATACACAAATTTTAGGAAGAAATTGGAAAAGAATTTGGTGGTGGTAATCTGGTAGAGGACCATAACTTGCGTTAGCCTATCTATGGGCCGTACTAAATTGGGCTTAAGCAGACTTGCACAAGCTCCTGTAGCAATAATACACATATTGGGCTTGATGATTCTCATAAGCCTAATTTCTGTTGATCCGTAGTTTATAAAATGTTACTGAATGCACCCTATTTTTATGCCCCATTTTGGTCAAACAAGTTGACTTGCAAACGAAGTGGGAATTAGATCGATTCATTATTTTTAAATTTAAGAAATCACAAAACATGAAGAAATTTTTTTTTTTAAAAGATAAATTTTAATTTGTTTTTGAGAATCCAATTTTTTATTATATATCAAATTTGAGATCCATTCTTTAATAATTTAAAACTTTTGTTAAAATACTGTTTTCCGAACTTAAAATATCCAAAATGTTATTATCAATATATAGATTTATTATCTACCTTAACATATTAATAATAAATTAAATTTAAAATATATGATTTAAATATATATTTTAAATTTAATTTTAATTTATTATTTATAATTTAAATAAAATATTTAAATTATAGTATACTTAATTAATATCTTTTTAAAAATTAATCAATGAAAATTTATTTATGAAGACAAAATTTAAATATTTTAAATTATTTAAAAAAAATAATTTATAATTTTTATTAAAAGATTATCATCTTAACTTCAAATACCCAAAACGTTATCCTCCCCACATAGGTTTCTTACTTTGATGTAAGCACAAAAACTACAAAAGCCTCAGCTACAGATCCAGAAGACGGTCCGGCCAAAATTATAAAAATTAGGCCATCGTGATCGTGGTCAGTCTTCCACCTTTAGCAAAAGATGAGGGTATATAACAGGGATATTAACATCTAGGTCCCTATAGTTTTTATATTTTTATTGTATTTTTATTTAATTTTAAGTAATATAACAGTTCCCTCAAACAATTTAATGGTTAAAATTTTTAATAATCACTAATATTAAAAAAAATAATTATTTTTACACATAATTATATTTATATGTAGGGATTTTATATCCAATAGAAGTTTAATTTGCAGCGTGGAAATCTCAAACATGTAAACTTTAAGTAGTTTGATAGTGAAAGAGAACCGTTTGACATAAATAAAAAACTTATTTTTTATTTATTTATTAATAAAATATAGATTTTATTAATTAAATTATATATATATATATATATATATTATATAATTTTTTAATAATAATTTTATGTAATTTATATAATTTTTAAATTGTTATAAAATTTAAAAATATAATAATTATTATATTATAAAAACTAAAAACTAAAAAATTTAATTTAATAAAAAATATTTGTCCTAATTTTTAAACCTCTGAAGAAAGAATTTTTATCAACAAAAAAATAAATCAGAGCAATTATCATTTAACGCCTAGTTTTAAATCACTCTAATGATCTGATTAGTCAATAATTAATCAAACGATTAAATCAATTTTAAATATTAATTTTCACTTAGTCACTCTTTTCAAACGCCCGTTGGTTCTTTGTTCCATTATCGTTAGTGGCAAAGTCACCAACATTTTGTGTACAATAAGCAGTTTCGTTTCTACAATTAAGAAAATGCAGAAAATAGAAAAGCACTTGCAGTTGCTCATTCCCTTCACAGTTCCCTGACAAAATTCTCTTCTTAGCAGCTTGTTAGAATCTTACACTCCAGATACCTTTTGTTTCCTTGACAACTTTAATTTTAATTGTTTTTCTGAATTAAGTACGTTAAGTTTTACTAAGTGTTCATTGATACTTCATTTCTTGATTTCAGCTCAGAATTTTATTCTGTATTGGAATTACTTCATTGCCTTTTGGTTATGGGTTCCTCAGTTCTCTTTCCTGCTACTTCAGTTGCTGGTTTTAGATGGTCTGGGGCTCAGGTGAAGGGTAGGAGATTCTCTATACGGGCATCTTTGGACACAAATGTTTCTGATATGAGTTTAAATGGTAATTTTCCATTCTTTTATCTTTTTAATCAATTTTCTTTATTTTATCTTTTTGCTTTTCTGGTTTCTGGCTATCTTTGTACTTGTGTTGCTTGGGGGATTTTTCAAATGTGTTTATTACTGGGAATTTTACGAATTTTTAAGGCAATTGATGTAGAATTTTCTGTGTACTTGGTAAAGTTTATTCAGTGTCAAGGAAAGTTCTTCAGGATAAAGTTAGAAATATGGTTCTGGAGCGCTCTTGAATGGCTTCGACCTCCTCTGTTGAAAACTTATCCAAAGGAATTGAAGGACGGATATTTATTTTGTATTAGTACAACCTAAAATAATAAAATTTTGATCAATTAATTTGGTAAAATGCATTGCAATTGTACATTGTGTTTGTTTTCAGAGACATTTTATGTTTAGAGATCATGTCAGAAATTCTTCATACTTTGAAACATTTAATAAATTGAATGTTATAATTGGCAGCTGCCAAGGGCTTGTTTCCACCAGAACCTGAACATTACAGAGGAGCAAAACTGAAAGTGACTATTATTGGAGCTGGGCTAGCAGGCATGTCAACAGCAGTGGAATTATTGGATCAAGGCCATGAGGTTTTGCTCATCCCAGTTCTGAAGCTTCTGGATGTTTTCAATTGCCTCACGTGTATCTGTTTTATGAAAAAAATAGCAAAATGTTGCTCAGCAGTTCAGAAACATTTTAAGTAGTTATCATTTTTTTGGAGCAGGACATTTATATTCATGAAGTTTATTCATTTGGAAATTTGTTTGTTTTGCCGATTTTCTGGACAATGGAAGATGTTAACCAAATTTCTGGTTTCTTCTTCCAGGTTGATATATATGAGTCAAGGTCTTTCATTGGTGGTAAAGTGGGTTCTTTTGTTGACAAACGTGGAAACCATATTGAAATGGGCCTGCACGTTTTCTTTGGATGCTACAATAATCTGTTCCGTTTGATGAAAAAGGTAGAGCTTGCTTAGTTGTGTATATGGTGCATTTGGATGATTATAATCTTATTTTTGTGAACTAGTTTTTCTTGCTGGGAAAACACACAAGCCATGCAAAAGAAATACGATTTTAGATTCTGGAAAAAGAAATATTATCCCATCTACAGTGTGATAACTGATTATAGTGTAGTGTGGCAGGTGATTCTGGTAGTTGTGAATAGACATTTACTCTACAGTGTTGTGTGGTTGTAAGAAAAGATAATCTGAAAATATTGTTCAAATAATATGAAATTGGAATCATGACTTCTCTCAGGATGGACAAGTGGAATGCTTATTAGAAGTCTAAATCAAATAATCTGTATATCTGAGACATTGGACCTCTGTTTTTATGATCTCTGATAGTTTTCGATGATCTCTTCAGGTCGGTGCAGACAAAAATTTACTCGTGAAGGAGCATACTCATACATTTGTAAATAAGGGTGGTGAAATTGGTGGTATGGATATTTCTTGATTAAATAAAACCACAGATGGTTATGCATAGTGGTTTAATATCACCTTCTCCTAAATTGGTTTATGCTGTCTAATCTATTAATAACTTTAATTTGGTTCACTTACTTTGGCTTTTAACTACAGAACTTGATTTTCGGCTTCCGATTGGAGCTCCATTACATGGAATTTGTGCCTTTTTGTCCACAAATCAGCTTCAGGTAGTGATGACATGTATAGGTTCCATTTTGATTTTGTACATATCATCTTTTACGCTCTGATAACCCAGCAGTACAATGAAGCAGTATTCCTTCTTGAATGTTGAAGCTTTTTGCTCCTTTGGGATTTTCTTTTGATGTATTTTTCCTCATATATTACTCAAATGCAGACTTATGATAAAACAAGGAATGCTCTCGCTCTTGCTCTAAGCCCAGTTGTAAAAGCACTTGTTGATCCAGATGGAGCCATGATAGACATACAAAATTTGGATAGTGTAAGAAAGACATCTTATTCTCTTATTCATTTGGTCTCCCTTTTCCCACAAATCATTTGTTTATCTAAAATTTCATTTCTTCTTACAGAGAAGCTTCTCTGATTGGTTCTTGTCCAAAGGTGGTACACGAACAAGTATTCAGAGAATGTGGGATCCTGTTGCTTATGCTCTTGGGTTCATTGACTGTGATAACATCAGTGCCCGCTGTATGCTCACTATTTTCTCATTATTTGCCACTAAGACTGAGGCTTCCCGGTTGCGCATGCTCAAGGGTTCTCCAGATGTTTACTTGAGCAGGCCAATCAGAGATTATATCATAAATAAAGGGGGCAGGTACATTTGCTGGTCTATTAACCTTGTTTGTATTCTCCCCTTATAGACTGATTTCCCCAACTTTGGGATCTCTTTTTGCTAGAACAGGTTCCATCTTAGGTGGGGATGCAGAGAGGTACTTTATGATAAATCTGCTGATGGAGAAACATATGTCACAGGATTTGCCATGTCTAAGGTAAATTGCTTCATGTTTGCCTTCAATTAGATAGCAAATGCTAGGTTATTATTCTTTTGCATGTATTGATATTTCCTTGGATCAAGCTAATGGAGTGATTGGATTTCTGTAAAATTTTTCTTAAAGACGCTTTTGTAAATTATTTGAGTTTATTCTTTAAGGCTTATTGTCTTAGAAGTTTTCATTCTATTTCAGGCCACTAATAAGAAAATTGTGAAAGCTGATGCATATGTTGCAGGTTTGTGGTTAAATCTTGTTCATTTTTATCTTCTCTTTGTACCCCATATAATGTTGGTGAATAATTTTTTGTTATTCACCTTGTCATTTCATTGCAGCATGTGATGTCCCTGGGATTAAACGGTTACTTCCATCATCATGGAGGGATATGAAATTTTTTGACAATATTTATGAGCTAGTTGGAGTGCCTGTTGTCACAGTGCAACTTAGATACAATGGTTGGGTTACTGAGTTACAAGACCTAGAACGGTCAAGGTGATACTTTAATCTGTAGTGAAGTTAAATTCTCATTAAGAGCCAGAGAAAATCTGCCTTTTCAGTTCAATTACTGATACTAATGAACTAAGAAGTCGTTCAATATTTTATGGATCTTGTTTGTAACTGACAGGCAATTGCGGCAAGCTGCTGGATTAGATAACCTCTTGTATACTCCAGATGCAGATTTCTCTTGCTTTGCAGATCTAGCGCTCTCTTCTCCTGAAGACTACTATAGAGAGGGGCAAGGTTCATTGCTTCAGTAAGGAAAACTTATGTCTCATAATTAGCTTTGTTATCAAGTCCTTGGAGTCCAGTATTGCATCCTTTTGCCAAGTTTTTCTATTTGCATCATTATTTGCTTTTGTATTCTGTCATGCTTACTACAACTACATCATCTTTCAGATGTGTTCTGACACCAGGTGATCCTTACATGCCCTTGATAAATGATGAAATCATACAGAGCGTGGCAAAACAGGTTGGCGCTTTATTACTTACAATAGCTATGGCATTATTGTTTTTCACATATCCTATCTTAGACACATATCTCACATTGTTACAGTTACTTAAGCCCAACAAATGATCATGCAATATTCTATATTGGTTTGGTTCTGTCCATATATTCATGGTTATTTTTATCAGGTCTTAGCTTTATTCCCCTCATCCCAAGGTTTAGAAGTTATTTGGTCATCTGTTGTCAAAATTGGGCAATCTTTATATCGCGAAGGACCTGGTAAAGACCCCTTCAGACCCGATCAAAAGACGCCAGTGAAGAACTTCTTCCTTGCGGGTTCATATACGAAACAGGTAACTGTATACATTCATTCATTCCCAGTATTTTCCTCAGATGTTAATCCGCTTGATCAAAACAGAATCAATGTGTCCTAAACGGCTTTTACCTTTACAGGATTACATAGATAGTATGGAAGGAGCAACTTTGTCCGGCAGACAAGCCTCAGCCTACATCTGTGATGCCGGGCAAGAATTAGTGACACTGAGAAAGAAACTTGCTGCTTTTGAATCTCAAGAACAAATGCCATCTGCAACTACTACCAATGAACTCAGTTTTGTCTGAAACACCACATTTTATTCACTGATCATTGCACAAACCATCGTTCATGGCTGAGGCTGGTGGTCACTGCAGTGGGAGTAAAGCTTGGTCAACATCCTTGTAATTTGATTGAGCGAGATATGAACTGAATAGAATTTATTTAAAAATTGGAAAGTTTAATTCCAAATGAATGTATTCTAGCATCCGTATCGTTGTCTTCATTAATGATATGCGTCCCCAGTGTTCTGGGATCTTATTTTGGGAAAGACTTAAGCCCGAACAATCAATACTTATTTGCCAAACATAATTATTGAGCCATGCTGGAATATTTATCTCGAGCAACCAAAGCACTTCAGATTTTATGTCCACACATCACAATAAGAATTCTCAGATGAAGAAATCTAAGTTGTGTATATAGATTTAAAGGGCAGTATTACTATTATGATACAATTGATTGTATTTTATAATTCTTTAAATTTTCGTTGCAACATCCCACATTTCGAAGTTGTTTTGTTAAATTTTTTGAAATTTAAAAAAAAAAAAAAAATCCCAACAAAAAATTTGGAAGTTGCATAATAAGGCCAGGTTTAATTCTAATATAACCCAGATTTTAAATTGCCAAAACTGCACATGTGACCCAGGTGGATTCAATAGGCAAAGGAGATGATTCGGACGGTGAATTTGAGTGTACAAACGGAAACGATCAAGTTGAAAAGTTATACAAAATAAGATTTAGCAAGAACTTTGAAACAGATCACAATCAACAACAATCGAATAGACAGATACCAGAGAAAACAGAGACTTTGATGTTCAATTTGATGCTTGCAGAGAAATCCGATTTCAGCTTCCAATACAAACCACAACAACAATCATAGCAGAATGGCAGAAATTCCATATGTAAGAGTCAACAACAACAAACACATTTCATAGTTCATACATTATTCAAAACACCACTCTTATTACACAACATCATACATTATTCAAACGCAGCCGATTATTACTCAACACAATCTGATTTTCTTACAGACACCAATCAAGCAGCTTCCTTCTCCACAGCATTCTTAGCAGTCTCAAGATCCTCGTCGAAAAACATATCCCATTTTCCATCCCACTTGATGAAAAACTCAGTTTCTTCATGATACTTAACTCTGTGCACATCTCCAGCAGGAGTAAACAAGTAGTCCCCAACACTCAAATCAAATCTCTCCGCTTTACTCAAATTCCACACTGTTTTTCTCCCTTTCATCACCACCAAATCATGCCCAAATGTATGGTGATGCGCAGGCTCAACACTCCCAGCCTTAAAGCTCACTATCGCCGACGTTGGACTCTCCCTCACAATCTTCATCGATGCGCCAGGAATCATCTCTACCGGCTCCAACTCCCTGTTCTTAATCAAACAACATATACTGCAAGTACTATCTTTGATTTCATTCTTACCAATCTGGGGCATTTCAACTAATGACTTGTCAAAAAAACACGATAAGTCCTCGTCCCAAGGCTTGAAATTTGACGCGGGACAAGGAGCCTTAAATGGGGTATTAAGCCAAGTGTTAAGAATTTCAATGGCCGATTCTTTAGATGTCGACATACCTGACACCGCGAGGACGTTACAATTGTTGATGGACCGAGTGTTAAGTGCATCGGCCGAAGTAAGACAGGTGGTGGCGTAAACGCCGGGGTATTTGTTGGCGAAGATGGCTACGCCTACGCCTGTACCGCAGGCGACGAGGCCACGAGTATTGGAATCGGAAGAGGAGGAGACACGGCGGCCGACCTCTGCGCCGACGGAGTAGTAGGAAGTAGTGCCGAGATCTTCCACGTCTATGTTGAGGGACCGGATATGAGAAACCAGAGCTTCTTTTAATTCTGCGCCGAAAGAGTCGGCCCCGGCTATGATCTTGAGCGGGGGGGAGGTGGAGGTGGCGGTTTCAGCCATCTTTGAGTACGGAGTCGGAGTGAAAGAGTGATGAATTCCAGTTGAAGTCAGTCAATCTATGGGAATCGAATTCTCTAGAACGCAAAGCTTTTGTTGATTTATTAAATTATTTATTTATTGTGAATTAAAAGAAGACTCAATTAATTTGACTTTAATATCGTCCACATGCAGCTATGGATATGGATACCGTATTACACAGTCGTACCGATTCCTATTTTTATTACACCCAACAAATTAATTATTGTAAAATTAATTTCAGATAACATTTCCCAAACAAAAAAGGGCCTGTGGCGGAGGATAAGGTCAAAATGGCGGGAATCTGTTGTTTTCTTCAACCTAATTATCAAAACGTTAATCACCGTCCAATCTTGAGGAGCATCCGTGGCGTCAAATGCTTCTTCTCAGGCTCACCGAATAAAACTAGAACTCCCCAGTTTCTGAAATTCGCAGTTAGTGGAGTCACTGAGCTTTTGAGGCTGTTTTCCTCTGACAAAGACAGGTACATACTTTTCTGTTTGGTTGCCCTGAAAATGCCGGAGGAAACATCGCTGGAAATTAAATGAAAAGAAACACTCAATCTTAGACTGGTAAATACCATCTGTTGATCAAAGATAATAAAAAAGTTTTCCTGAAGAACTTGCTAGCCATGTGATGACATCTAATTATTTAGTTTATTTAGCATATTTATTGTTTTTATTTAAGTTTTGTAGATTGGATAGAGCGCGTCATAAACAAAGAGAGGAGATTGCAATTTCGGGCGTGGATGATATATTGACCATTCTCAGGTCTGATTATGATAATGCTTATTTTGTTACAGGTATGAATACAGCAATACTGCATTTTGTTTTCATCGTCTCTTTCTGGGTTAAGTTAATGATGATCAGGAAGAATTTTAGTCATGCTACAATACAATAATTTAAGGTTATTAAATTTGAGATGGTTTGAAGTTATGGTATTTACTTGTGTTAATTGATATGTTTCTCTTTATTTCAATAAAAAGGGATTTTCACTTCTGAAATTTATGACGAAGATTGTCTATTTGAAGATCCGACTATTAGATTTCGAGGTAAGAATCATGACGGTGGCTTACATGAGAAATGCATAAGCTTGTTGTTTTCTTATGTAGTTCTGTTACATCTTGTATTGACCCTACAACATTCAGTACCAAGATTATATTCATGAACATACCTGAGAAACAGGCTTGCCTTGATATGCTTTGTTTTGTGTCTATTTGAAGGAACAAAGGAGTCCAATGTCTTTAAATAAAGGTGATAAAAATTTACTAATTTCTATGGGCTTTGGCTCTTCAGGCAAGGAGTTGTATTCACGGAACTTGAGATTGCTTGTTCCTTTCTTTGAATATCCATCAATTGGATTACAAAAGATTGAGAAGGTAGTTATTCTCTATGAATTGATATTTGCTTTTACATGATAAATTTTAGCTGGGTGTTCACTTTGACTTTGTTAAATGCTTGTTTCTCCAACAATAAACTGTGAACCAGGTGGCTTCATTTGAGCCAATACTTGACATAATTTTAATGGGTTAACCATGATTTTTCAAGTTACGATGAAATTATCAGCTCAGCTGTATGTCCTATGCAAAATATTGGAGAGTAATGAGTAGAGAATGTTAGAATTGACTGGACAGATTTGTTTTTGTCTTGGTTACTAAGCCTACATATTACTTAGCAATTGATTTTAACTTGTTCAAAGGAAGAAAAAACAAGAAATTAATTGAACTTGGGATGCCTAATTTTATGACTTCTTATTCAGGATTCCAACTCTACAACAAATTTTGTGCTGGCAACGTGGAAACTAAGGTACTTAGTCTACTGAATCTAATGTCTGTTTTCCTGTGCATTACAAAATCCAATGTCTCCAGTCATATGGAGCTACTTGATATGGTTTTGTTTGCATGACAATATTTCAGCCAGTACCAATCGCTTGTTAAGTGCTGCACTGTTATGATTGTCCTATTCACACTTTGCAGAACCCCCGTTGATAAATTAATTGGAAAACTTAATGGCTTTAGGTGATGCAGGAATATGTAAATTGAAGTTACTAAGAAGGCTAAGTAGCCATTTTCAGATGCATGCTGTGCTTCTGAAAAAGTTCACGTCAATGCCATTTTGTTATTGTGCTTTGATGGTCCAAAGGAGAAGGGGGAGGCTGAGAGAAGTTAAGAATGTTCCACTGACTTGTCTCCTTTAGATGAAAAAGATAGCTTTCAACTAGGAATATGGAATGTTTCCTCTGCTGCTTCTTGAACTTGTTAAACAATTGCTAGCTTTTCTGACTTGCAGAACCTACCTGAGACTTCCATGGAGGCCTCTCATTTCTATTGATGGAAGCACTGTCTATGAACTAAATGATGAATTTAAAGTAAGGGATAATTAATGCATCTTCCGCTGTTTTATATATTGGATTTAAGTAATTGCATACCACGAGTACTGCTACTTATAGGTGCATGTCACTCTGAATTCAACAGATTATTCGGCATGCTGAGAGTTGGAGTGTTTCTGCACTAGAAGCAATTGGCCAGATATTCACCCCAAGTGACTGAAATCTGCAATTCTCCAGAGATCCGATGCTGCCTAAATTCATGCATGACAAGGTAAAACTATATGGTAAAATTTGTAGCATTTGAACTCGCTGTAGATGTTGAAAACTTTGTCCTACCCGTATTGGGATAGAAAGCTCATATAAGATAGCTGGAATGATTCTTCTTACACTTATCTAAACAATCAAATACTCCACAGAGCCTTAGATTCTTGTAAAAGAGAGATCTACGATGAGCTTCTTGCTATATTCATTGCTTGAAGTACGGACACATTTTGGACAGAGTAATGAACCGGTTCAACTTTATGCCCAACTAAGCACATTATAGCTGCCTTTAGGTAGCTTAATTGAACTTTAAAAACGCCTAAAACTGTTAAATCTTTGCTGTATTTTTAAAGGGCAGAAGCTAAGTATTGTGATGATGATATGGGGACATATTTCCAATTGCCATCAAGCAGAAATAAGAATAATTTTTTGCCGTTGTAAAGTAATAATAAGAGCTCCTCGTGGTCCACTACTTTGTATTAGAAAGCAACGAATGTGTGTCTACATTTTTCAATTCTTGTATGAATTCATTGTTTATTCGAGAATCCGAATCCGAGGCGCTGGCGGTAGTAATCACCAAGCATGCGCTCAAGCAATTGATTGCGTAGTTTTTGCTTTTATGATGTGGGCATCGTGGGCATAATCAATAGGCTTTTGAATTTACTTGGCATCTCAAATTTCCTTTATAAGTGTGGAAACTTGTCCCCCTTTTTACGAATCTGTACAAATTGTTCATGTATTTGTTGAATTTTTTGCCAAATAAAGGTTGGTTTATATTAGAATTACCTCTTGATTAAAATTTCAAACAGTATTTTGACAAGCGTCCAATCATATTTTTTTAATTAATAACTGTTTATAAGACAATGCTTCTTTTTTTTTGAGTAATCAGACTTTCTTTTCTTCAGCATAAGGCTCCTGCATTTGAATTCGAAAGAGACTTTTCACTTTTCCATGGCTTCAGTCAATACTCGAAGGACAAATTTGATCCATTGACTCTATCGTATAAACTTCAATTTGGAGCGAAGAACGCTCTTTTAACAGAGTCTTCAATTACCCAAAAATTTGGTAACATACTTCTCAACACACGAATCCAATTTTTGTACACCAAAGACAAGTTTCATCATCAATTTACATTCAACAATTAAATATTATCGTATATATAATTACAGAATTTTAAAAGAATTCATCTTCAAATTAAATCAAATATTGATCGATTGTCATCAAACAAAAGACATTTCACCCTAAATTAACTTCCAGGGTTTTAATTCAATCCTTCCTCCATGCATACAACAACAAAGAGAAACCTCCATTACTCCCACAAGACCTAGTGGACGAGGAACATGAACTTCTACTGCCATCACTGCTCTCCTCCGCCCACTGCAACACACTCAAGCACGACGGTGATGGAGAAAAGGAAGCCGACGCCATTGATGCCGACGCCAAGCTCTTCTTCATGAGCCTCTTTTCTGGGCCAACCATTTCTGGCCACACCCCACCATCACCCACTTGAAAAATAAACACACCATGCCCATTTCCTCCGTGATCCCCGCCATTATCAGCTGCGCTGCCTCCATTGTTGTTATTATCATTGACCCAGTTGAAAACGTCCCAGAAAAAATCTACTTCAATGCCGTCAACGTAAATTCTTTCATGGCCTCTGAATTTCCAAGCAAGCCTTTTGATCACATGACTGGTTTCACCGTCAACTTTTACTTTGAGCACACCGCCGCTGCATTCTACACCAATCTCATGTTTAGATCCCATGAACTGAGCTCTAGATATGTAACTCTTCCGTCCGAATACATGCTCTCTCCTTGACAAAAGAGCGGGCTCAGAAAGTCGGCGACTCGTGATCATCAACCCAGATCGTCGAGTGAACTCTTCGTGAAGATCACCTAGGAAGAATTCTAGTTTTGCATTGCAAGATATGGCAACGTAAAAGCATGAGTCAGGCTCAGCTGAGTTCTCAATGAATTCAGCATGAGTGAAGTCCCAATAAATTTTTATTCTCTGGTAATAGTGGTGGGTTAAGTAGATGGATTTGGACCCATATCTGGTTCTAAAGAATGAGAAGGTAGATGGGTTTATTGAAATAGTGATGGAGAAAGAATCAGCAGTATAGATTGTCAAGGAATGAGAGTAGAGATTTTTTGACCAAGTGAGTGTGAGATAGGATGGTGAATTGCATATTTGAGTTTGGTAAATGCAGGTAATGAGATTTTGAGGCACTTGAGAACTGCTGCTGCTTGAAACTGTAATTTGATGACTGAAACATGCTGGGATCATGGAGTTCAATGGCATTCTATTGTGTGTTCTTTAACAACAAAAAAATAGAATCGAAGAATTGCACATGGGAAAATTTGGTATCTAAGGAGATTTTGGTTTGGTTTTTGTATTGATTGATTGGTAGTTTGCCGCTTGATAAGAAGAGAGTTTTTATCTCGTTTTTAAATTTATTTGTTGGACATGGAATGAGCTGGGAGCTTTGAATCTTGAATGATGAGAATATTAGCTTTCTTTCATCTTCACAATTCACAATCATCAGCAGCAGTTGCAATTGCTCTTTGGGTAAAAGTCTTATTCAATATTGAGGTCATGCTATTGTGCGTACAATTATATTATATATATATATTTTAAAATTCACTATATTTTTATCCTTCTATTTTTATTATAACTCTTTATTCTTATAGTCACATTTTTCAAATTTTTTTTTATATATAATTCATAAATTAAATATTATAATAAAAAAATTGGAGCGTTGTCTCGTATGCCACCGTACATCTTAGCCCTCCTACCTTGAATATTTGATGTTTTGTTCTCCCTTGAATTGCGCCATTGACATGGCTTTAACATTAACATCTCTTCATTTTTTAATCCAAAAAATGAAAAATCAAATGAATATGAGCTGTGTTGCACTTGAGACTTGTTTATGCGTAATTGACAATCTGATATTCCTTTCTCTTCTAGATAGATATAAATATAAACTTGTAAAAGAGGCTAACCAACCTTTTTTTAATGATCGTTTTCTTTGTTTCTTCTTTCTGATTTGCCATCTAAACAGAGAGATGGGCTCCAAGTGAAAAAGAAAGAGATTCAACTCAACCACTTTTTCTCTTCGTCAATCAATTAGGTTTAGAATTATCAACATTTTAAGCACTTTTTATTTTCGTTGAAAGAATATGATTGAATAAACAAACCAAACCATCAATTTCATCGATTTATTATATAATTTACCAATCTTTTATATATATATACACACACTAAAGGTTGATTTAAAAACATTTTTTTATGCAACGAAAAACATTAATTCCTCCAATATTTAAATTATAACATCAATTAAATACAAGATTAACATCATATGTCATCATCTAATATATTTAAGAATTATCTAACGTTATGATGCAGAGATTAATTAAAATCTCTAATTACTTAAATTTTTATAAAAAATATATCCTTAAATTTAAATATTAAACAGTACAAAGACAACCATAGACGACCCTAAGTGTTATTGATTTAGAAACATGTATTGGCCTTCTTCTTTTTTTCAATTTTCTTTTACCTAATCAAATCGCAAACACTTTGAAACTGCTAGATTATTAACTCCTACCACATCCATTATCTATTAATAATATCACACTCTTACTAAACTCGTAACCAATTTGACATCTCATTATCAAACTCCTTTTAATAAATATGTATTAATTATTAAACTTATTTAGATATTCATAAGTTTATAATGGATATTTTACTTTTAAATAAATAAGTTGTATAATTATATTTTCACTTCAAACAAAGTAAATAAAAATATTGACAAATTTTTTATTTAAAATACTTGTTGCACGTTTATCAAACTAGTAATATATATTATGTTAAATAGCAAAAACTATATGTATAGCAGAAATTGCAAATCATATTATATATAAATATTAAATTCGTCAATATTTTTATTAGAAAAAGTTAAGCAATATTGAGTCAATTTGTTCACAGTAAATTTATATAAATTAACACAAAATCTAAAATCTAAAATAAAATACCTTTATCCATCACAATAATAGAAGCTATGGTAAATTAATAACAAATCTCCTTAGTGCATGGAAATAAAAAAAATTTTAATTAAAAAATTAAAGTTATTAAACTTAAAAACTTTTTAATGGTTTAAAATTGGTTTATTGTAGACAAATAAAAATTTTTAAATACAATGAGCAATATATAAAAATATTAATATTTTTTAAAAACTATTTATTAATATCTATAATAAATATTTTTAGATATTTTATCATATTCAAAATCAACAGAAATCCATTATAAAATATTTATTCTTGATCTCGGACCCACTCTAAGCCATTAAAAATTATTAAACCCACTTTATTGAGGGTAGGATTGAAGAATATCTGAATTTAGTTAGAATAGTTAGTTAGTTAAGTTTTTAGTCAAATTGTAATTTTTAGTTAGTGATTAGTTGGCATAGTTAGTTAAGCTAAGCTCGCATTAAAAGCTGGTTATGTATTTTTTTTATTTGCTTCTCTGTATAACATAAATTGTAAGTTGAAGGATATAAAGAAGACGTAAGTCATTTTTCCAGAAAACCTTCATTGGCCATTACTTCTTCATGGTATCAAGGCAGGATTTTGTATTTTAGATTTCTTTTTCTTTTGTTCGATTTTGTGCCCATTGTTTGTAAGGATAAAATCTTTTTTTAATCAATCGAATCGATTGTTAAGTTGAAGGAGATCAGATATGGATGATGAATGAAACACAAATTTACGTGTTGCAAGAATTAATCTGGATGAAAATCCACTGAGATTGCATAGCTCGGATCACCCTGGCCTGGTGCTCATAACAACTCCACTGACAGGTAACAATTATCTCAGTTGGAGTATTTCCGTTATGAACTCTCTTGAAGCAAAATATAAGCTAGGATACATTGACGGTTCATTAACTGTTCCTGAAAATACTACTGAGTATAAGAGATGGAGGAAGGTAGATTGTATGATCAAACAATGGATCTTGAATTCCATGAATAAAGAATTGACTGATACGTTTGTTTATAACCATATCTCTAAGGCACTCTGGGATCAATTGGAAGAGAGGCTAGGAGATAATAATAATACACCACAAATGTATCAGATTCAAAGACAGATCACATCTATTAATCAAGGTAACAATTCAATTATAATATATTACAGTAAAATACATAGGTGCTGGGATAAAATGGCTAGATTACAGCCTATGCCCATATGTACTTGTAATGGTTGCACATGTGAAGTGAATAGAAAACTTGAGGCTCTTGAGTCCAAGAATAAGGTTCTTTAATTTTTAATGAGACTTAACTAGAGTTTTTTCGATCACATAAGAAGTCAAATCTTGGCTTCAGATCATATGCCCCCTGTTAATAAAGTGTATCAAATGATTTTAAGAGTTGAGAGGCAGAGGCAAATTCATATGATGAATACTAAATAAATGGATGCAAGTATAATGCTGGTTAAAGGTTCGGGAGCAAACAGGAATAATATTGAAAGAAATGGCTCAAGAAAAAGATACAGCAAGAAGAAAGAAGATAAATACTGTGATTACTGCAAGTCTAAAGGTTATGAAAGAGACACATGCTTTAAGCTACATGGTTATCCAGATTGGTACAAGTTTAAGCAGAAAAAGGCCCTTAATGCAGATAATCCGGAGGGAAAGCAAGTGCATATGATAGAAACTCCTTTCATTAACATGAAAGAAGAAAGCAAACCAATAGATCAGAATATAGCAGCATTGATTTAACAGGAGTTATCTAAACTTCTCAAAGGAAAGCAGATCGTGGATGACCAGTATATGAATTTTTCTCAAACAGAGTTCGCAAGTATATCAAAACCTTATATTTTGTCAACTATATCATCTGGCATGAAGAGTTGGATAGTTGACACAGGAGCCTTTGCACACATATGTGTAGAAAAGGAACTATTTACTGAGATGTATGCTGTAAAGGAACCTACAAAAGTTCATTTACCAAATGGTATTGTCATAGAAGTTCGATTTAAGGGAATTGGTAGGTTGAGTCCTGAGTTGAGTTGAGCCTGGCTAATGTTCTGTACATACTATCATTCAAATATAATCTATTATCTATCAATAAATTGAGTAAATCACTGTCAATTGAAGCAAAATTTTACCCAACATATTGCATTTTATAGGGCCTGTATAGGGCCTGAAGACTAACAGAATTTTAGTAAAAAGAAGAGTTATGGGAAGTTTGTATTACATAGATGAGAATTCATTAGGTTCTGTGTCGCCTAAACTTATTCAAAGTGAAAATGCCTATAATATAAATAAGTTCTCTGCAACTGATCAGAGGATATGGCAAATAAGGTTGGTTCATCCTTCATTCATTGTAATAAAACAGTTACCTTTCTATAGAAATGTAAAAGAATGTTTTGATTCTTTGAATAACTATGAGATATATCCTCTGTCTAAGCAAACCAGGAGTGTGTTTCCTATAAGCACTAGCAGGTCAAAGTTTTTGTTTGATCTCATTCATATAGACATATGGGGTCCATATAATCAACCATCAATTTCAGGTGCACATTACTTTCTTACTTTGATTGATGATTATAGTATAACTACATGGACTTACTTAATGGCTCATATGTCTCAAGCATCTCAGATATTAACTAATTTTATAAAGATGATTCAGACTCAATTTTCTATTACTATCAAACAAGTTAGATAAGATAATGGTGCCGAGTTTCTTAGTGCTTCATACCAAAAAATATTATAACAATTTGGTATTCTTCATCAAAGAAGCTGTCCTTACACTCCTCAATAGAATGGCATTGTAGAGAGAAAACACAGACAGATTTTGCAGATTACAAGAGCTTTACTGATGCAAGCATCATTACCAAAACATTTTTGGGGACATTGTATTCTTCATGCTAACTACCTCATCAATCGACTTCCATCATCAATCATCTCTTGGAGAACTCCCTATGAATTGTTATATAAATTGCCTCCCTCTTACAAGAACATCAAGACATTTGGTTGTCTGTGTTATTGTACCAACACAAAACCACACAAGGAGAAGTTTGCAGCTGGAGCAAATAAATGTATTTACCTTGGACCTTCACCTAGTGAAAAGGGATGCAAAGTTTATAGTCTTGTTAACAAGAATTATTATATTTTTTATGATGTTATTTTTTATGAAAATATTTTCCCTTTCTATAAAAGTTCACAAGATCATTCCTCATCAAATTTACCAACTCCACCACTTGTTTCTATTAGCACTAAAGAACATACAGTGTTATATTCTTCCACGACTCCTACTGTCACTTCTTCATTACTTCAAAAACAACTAGCTTCTTCATCAAATACCATAGAACTTAGAAAGAGTTTAAGACACAGAGCTCAACCTTCTTGACTTAATGATTTTGTCATTAACAATGTTCCAATGATTACAGAAAATTACAGATGCTTCCTTGCAAACATATCTAATCTCAAGGAATCTAAACATTATACAGAGGTAGAAGAAGATTAAATTAGGAAAAGACTATGAAGGAAGAAATTCTACCTCTGAAAAAGAATAATACATGGGAAGTTACTGAAATTTCAGCAGGAAAGAAAGTCATTGGCTCTGAATGGGTATACAAAGTCAAGCTCAAACCTGATGGTTCTATTGACAGGTACAAAGCTCGGTTAGTGGCAAAAGGATATAATCAAGTCGAGGGACTAGAGTTTACAGAAAATTTCTCTCCAGTTGCTAAAATTGTTACTGTTAAAATAATTTTAGCATTGGCAGCTGCTAAACAATGGTCTTTACATCAACTGGATGTTAACAATGCTTTCTTGCATGGGTATATTGACGAAGAAATATACATGCATCCTCCTGAAAGCCAAAAAGAGACAGGTTTGTAGATTAACAAGATCTTTATATTGTCTTAAACAAGCATCAAGGTAATGGAATTTAGAGCTGATTTCTCAGTTATAGTCTTATGGTTTTGATCATTCTCTTTATGATCATTGCCTATTTGTACTACATAAGGGACAGATTCTTCTGGTTGTTTTGATTTATGTTGACAACATTCTGCTAACTGGTAACTCAGACTCTGAAATTCAAAACTTTAAATAATTCCTTTATCACGAGTTTACAATCAAGGATGTTGGCTATGCCAAGTATTTTTTAGGAGTTGAAGTTGCTCGTTCTACTGATGAAATTCATATTAACCAAAGAAAATACATCTTGGACCTCATAAATGAAACTGGTCTTATGGAAGCTAAATCAGTTACCACTCATATGCAACAAGGAGTAAAGTTAATAGTAGCAACTGATAAACCATTTGAAGATCCTCAAAAATATAGAAGAATTGTTGGCAGACTTTTGTATTTAGGATTTTCAAGACCAGATATCACATATGTTGTTCACCAACTTAGTCAATATATGGATGCTCTTAATACTCTTCATTGGCAATGTGTGTTACACTTGCTTAAGTATCTTAAAGGGTGTCCTTCTTTAGGCCTCTTCTTTTCAAATGATTCTGATTTCAAATTGACAGCATTTTGTGACTTAGATTGGGCATCTTGCTCAGATACAAGAAGATCTATCACAGGGTTTTGTGTTTACATGGGCCATTCACTCATTTTCTGGAAATCTAAGAAGCAAAATATTGTGAGCAAATCATCTGCAGAAGCTGAATATCATAGCATGACAATGACAGTATGCGAACTTAAATGAATCAGTTACATTTTGCAAGGTCTTTACATTCCTCTTATCCTTCTTGTTTTACTCAAGTGTGATAATAAAGCATCTCTTCATATTATTGTCAACCCAGTTTTCTATAAAAGAACCAAACACCTTGATATAGATTGCCATATTGTTCATGATGAATTGAAGTAAGGGTTTATTGTAACTTCTTATATTTTTTTCCTCTTCACATGTTGCAGACATCTTCACAAAGTCCCTCAATGCTCCTCTATTTTCACGGCTTTGATTCAAGTTAGGTTTGGTGGATTTCTACCAAACTCCATCTTAAGGGTGGATTTTCAGTCAAATTGTAATTTTTAGTTAGTGATTAGCTAGCATAGTTAGTTAAGCTGAGCTGGCATTAAAAGATAAGTTGTGGTTATGTTTTTTTTTTTTTGCTTCTCTGTATAACATAAATTGTAAGTTGAAGTAAATAAAGAAGATGTAAGTCATTTTTCCAGAAAACCTTTGTTGGCCATTACTTCTTCAAGGATATCAACAAATATCCACTCTAACATATCAAATTATCACCCCTAACTACTTTCATTATTTAAAATTTAATAGTACTGTATTATTCTTTAATTATGGTTTCACAATGGGGTTTCTTTTTAAATAAAAATAAAAATAAGGATAAACATTTTCAATATCTTTTTTGACTCATAAAATTTGTTTTTAGTATTGTTTTTTTAGAAGATTAATTTTTTTTGTTACGATGATTTCCTCTTTTTTATTATGTTATTTCAACCAAGATTTGCTATGCTTTGCTTCTATGATTTTGTAACTTGTTTCCTAGTTTCTATTATTATTATTATTGTTGTTGTTGTTGTTATTTCTTTTAGGTCCAAAGGTTTGATACTTGGACGTCACTCTAAAATGGAATTATAAGAATTTATTAATGAAAGTGTTAGGGGTAAAAATTGAGGCTATTGCTCTTATCATTTCACATCGACCTTGTAATTGTCCCTATAGTATTTGAGAGACAGATTCGATTTTCATGCAGGAAGTAAAACTCATGAGTGATTTGAGAATCCCGATACCAACAGATGTTATCCTTACCCTTATTAGATAAAGTTCTGTGTTAGGAATAATGACCCTAACTCTATTTACATTTCAGTTCAAAAATGGGGATGGCGAAGAAGGGTCACACATAAGCCTCAAAATTATTATAAAATTGTCATATCACATTTAAGGATTAGTACTATACAAATATAATTTCGGTAATTATTACGCCAGCCTAAATCTATAAGTAATAGTTACACAATAACTCATTATCCAATACCAATATACAATCCTTTTGACAAACGTAGGTTTTTCTTTCTTCAATGATCATACTTGTGAAGTCTGAGAGAACGTATTACCGGTTACTATAACTATTAGCACCTCTCCACTATAAGAGGGGTTAGATACATTAGCTACTAATATACTTATCTCACGTCAATTTTTATATACTTTCTCTCTTTTTATCTATAATTTTGTTCTTTTTTTAAGTATAAGTTTATTAGTCAAAAAGTCGGCATTACTCTTAATTTCATTTTTGTGTTCTCATGTAATAAAAAATCGATTAGTGTGATAAATTTATTGACCCAAGGCAAATTTTGTCATACCGTCCATAGTGAAAAGAGATAAAAATTTATGTGATGCTTATAATCTTCCTTCTAATAAATTTTAAGCATCAACCCAAAGTATTTGCTTTTGAAATAATTTCATACCTCTGGCAGCTAGTTATTCGCCATCCAAATTATTCGGACATTCCCTTTCTATTTTTTTTTTTTTGAATGATAAAAAAAAAATGAAAATTTATTTGTACAAAAATCTATGTATGGCTACAATCCATTGTATATATTCATGCACCGGTTGAATTGAAGTAATATAATGAAGTAGCTAACTAGAGCCTAGCATTGCTTGTGGACAAAATAATTTAGTAATTAATTTTTAATAATATATATCAATCCCGTCTAAAAAATGATTAATTGGTATTATAAATTTGAATAAATGGTAATTATTGTAGCTCTGTTTAATACTACAATGCTCCAAATTTAAAGTCGCAAACTCATAGTTATTCTTTAATAAAAGGATTTAATATTAAATATTAATATAAAAATAAATTTAATTTATAAAAATTTAGTATTATAAATATTTTTTCATATATTATTTTTAAAGCACAGAAATTCAATATTCCAGCGTGAAGCTTTCCTCTATTAAAATCGAAAACCCCTGTATATTTTGATTTTTGAGGCACAATTGGGAAACACCTTGGGCACAAAAATTTTGACAACGATTTTGTTTGTCTAATTTCCCACATCTTATTGATGGGCATTGCTTTGTGCTGCAAGTTGTTAAACACATCTCACCCAAATCCCGATTTCCCTGTAAGCAATAATGAAAAAGACAACGTGTTCCTCAAGTTGCAAATTACATTAACTGACCATTTAATTAATTTTTATAATTAATTAGGGCACATTAGGTAAAGACAAGTAAAGTGAGAAATCACTGCTTATATGCAGTAAAACTTTCATAAAGTAATATTATTAAGATTAATAAAAATTATTATTTTAAAAAAAATTCTGTTAATAAGTGCTCTTAACTATTTATTAAAGTTTTTATATTTGGACATTTGGTGAGTTATATTTTCAATATATTAAAATTCATTATTAATTATTACATTAAATAACAAAATTTATTATATATAGTAAATATAGAAATTTAGCAAAATCATTTTAAAAAAGTTATAAGTAATTGATAAATGAGTAATTTTTTATTTATCAATAAATTAATATTTATTAATTTACACATAATATATTAATTAATATATATTTTTCACTAAAATATATACATGACTAAAAAAATATGTGCTTTACTATTTAATATTTTTTCAAACAAGGAAGATTTGTTTTAACTTTTTTGTATATATTTTAAAATTATTTTTTATCTCTTTATTTCAAGAATAACTGATTTTATATTGTTTTTAACTAAGATATATATATAGAAAAGAAAAGACATAATTTATTATTCAATATTTTTCAAATAAAGAAAGTTTGACCCAATTTTTTTATGTGTATTTTAGGATTAAATTTTACTTCTTTTGATTCTAATAATATTTGATATACTTTTTAATCAAAATACATGTATGACAAAAAAAAATATGACCTATTATTTCATAGTTTTTCAAATAAAAAAATTTGACTAATTTTTTAATATATTTTTAAAATTAGTTTTTATATCTCTTGATTTCAAGACATTACGTATGTTTATGAATAAATTGTAATGAAAAATATTAAAAATATTTTATTGGGCATACGAGCTAAATTGGACCAATTTTATTGGAACGTTATCTACAATATGATAAGACAGGATTATTTTATCGTTTGAAAGCAAATTATTCGCTTATTACAAAGCAATTGGAGGGATGCAAAAAGAACAAGAAGAGAATTACTATTATTGTTTATTGTAATAATTATAAAACTCCCATCAAATGGTGTTTTTGAGTTCTGGTGTTGGTTCTTGAGGATATATTAAGAAGAATAAAGAGGATTGGTGGAGATTTGGATGAGGACTATTTCGAATCAGCAAATAGAGAGAAAACTCAGAAAGACGAGAAGGGAGGAGAAATAGAGAGATGAAACCCCTGTATCCATATATAGGATGCTTTGAAAAGACCAAAATATCTCCTAAAACCATATTTTAGATTTCGCTATATCTCTAAGTATCGATACTTCCCTTCACATATCGATATTTTTACTCATAACATGAGTTTCTTAGGTTTGTCGCATATCAAAGTATCTACACTTTCTCTTAAGTATCGATATTTTCTATCAAAAGTTGGGTTTCAGGTTTATCTTACGACCAAGAGTAGCGATACTTTCTTCACTATCCACAGTAACCCCAAAGTATCTATATCTTTTTTAATAGTGTATCAATACTTGGTCCTTTATTGTTCACTGCAATTTCAAGTATCAATACTCTCTTATCAATATATCGATACTTAAATTCTACTGTTCATTATAACTATAGAGTATCAATACTTTTTACTCTGATGTAATGCAATGGTGCTTGCGTACCTAAGTATCAATACTACCTGTACTATATCAATACTTTTCTGTCTTGGGTATATAATAACGAAAATTTACATGTCAAAGTATCGATACTTCTTGGTGACGTATCGATACTTATTGTTAGAGATATACCCTAGACCCAATCGTATCATACGGGTTAAGAATAGTATTCATACTAAATATATCTTAGTGATTAATTATAAATTAGTTACGATTAATTACAAATGACAAATTCCTATCATTTTATATTTTCTCAGTTGCAATTTGTTGATTAATGTAATGATATAAAATGATATCCTGTAATGTATTATGTGTCAAGACTCTATCTGTAATATGTTACAGATATGAGGACAAAGTCTGAGTTAAATACATTGGGAACAATGACATTGCATGATCGGCATATTTTGTTACTATCAAATATTAGTATTCGATGCTAATGACTGGGTGATGAGTCTCATGTCACAAGAGTATAAACATTGATATTACATTTGAGAACGTAATGCGGAAGTGATTAAATATGATAAATCACATGAGCGATTATCCCTAGTCAATGATTTATCACATAGTCGTACTAATATACCACTAGTCCTTCGATCTGAGACATCCTGACTGTTGTCTGTAGTGAGACACATAGTTCACTTGTGTATATCGCACTGGACTAGCCACGTCTGGTGAAAGAAGTTTGATGATAATGTGTTCTTACTGTATAAGAACAGGTGATCTCAAGATAGAATCTGCTGACTTAGATATTTGAGCTTGAGATCCTAGATAAGAATGTCATATATGGGGATCAAAATATGAAAATGGGGATCAAAATCTGGCCAGAGTATGTAGTTCTAAAAATGCATTTTCGAATATGCAGATCGCGTATGTGATTGATTTTTTGATTCTATGATTGAGTTAGGGGTTTGATGATTTCATGGTTCGTACTCAATCGGGAGTCGATAGCCGAGGAACTTTACTACATGTAAGTACGACTATATGGGTTTGTCCAAAATTTAATTTTTTATATTCTAGGGGTCATGATATCTTGCTAGAGGTCACTTATAATCATTGAGAACTTTGATTACAATGAGTTGTATCGAAATGATACAAATGGGTTTATATCTGCTCATGTCTAGTTCATGATGAACCCATGGGATCACATATCATAACTGGTGAGTTGGCGATAGACAATTTCATATTGATAAAATTAAATTTTATTCTTTAATATAAAGAATAAATATTTTTTTACAATGATATACTAGCACTCGTTAGTTTGAAAAATGTTCCAATAATTTAATTGAATACCGCAAATATGATT
>JAVXUL010000009.1:2221135-2232251 GCA_035590515.1 Trichilia minutiflora | reverse complement strand
TATGTTGTATTTAGATTATAAACTTATTATTGCTATTAACATATTGTATTTATTAGTAATTAGTGTATTTTATATATATATTTTTTAAATTTAAAATTTTTAAAGTCGGTCCGCGGGCCGGCTCGTTTAGGCTCGTTAGTTCGCGGGTCGGGTTAGGACCAGCAAAATAGTGGTCCGCATAATAAATGGGCCAGCTCGGTTCGATCCATTTAAATGCCGGTCTGCAATGGGCCGAGCCGAGCCGAGCCGGTCCGGTCCGTTTGACAGGTCTAGCTATGACCACTGCTTCTGCCCAAAATTTCTTGGAAAGTCCTGAACACAGCAGCATACTTCTCACTCTTTCAAGAAGAGTTTTGTTCATCCTCTTAGTAACTCCATTTTGCTTAAGCATATAGGCCACTGTCTTGTGTCTTCTTATTCCATTATCTCTATAAAATTGATCAAATTGCAGATTATAAAACTCCAGGCCATTGTCTGCTCTCAGGGTTTCACTTTCAGGTTCTTTTGATTTTCAACTAAATGCTTCCAGTCTTTAAACTTTGCAAACACCTGTTTTTTGGCTTTTAAAATATACGCCCAAACCTTTCTAAAATGGTCATCAATGATTAACAAGAAGAATCTTGCTCTACCTAAAGAAGGTATTCCCTTGCTGTTGTCTTCTTTGAAACCTCTTTTAGAACTATATTTGACAAAGACAAAATCAAGGCACTCCTTGCCTTTCTTTGTACTTCATAAAGTTCATACTCTAAGAGTTCCTTACCTTCAATCTTAACTTCTTCTCCCTCTAAAGCCGAGTCCAGTCTTTCATGCTCCGATAGGGCTCTCATCTTCAGTTTTCATAAATTGAAATCCCCATCACCAGTATATTTCTCAACTGAAAACTTTGTTGATATCTTGATCTGCTTGTCTCGAAAGGCTCTAATACCACTGTCACTCGAACTCAAGATTGAAGAGATTTTCTCAATTCTTCGATCTTACCAACAGTCCTTCAAATTTTCTAGAAACCAAGATTTGCAAGATCATAAACTATCAGCTTTCTGTCAACCAAAATGAAAAGAAAAATGAGGAAGAAAAGAAAGAACACAAAGGCACAATCTTGGAGAAAAACTAGAGAATCTTTTTTTATTGAATTTTTCCAACTTGTTTCTTGATGCAAGACCTTTCTTAAAATGCTGTAAACCTAGCTGTATATATTGCCAACAACCTTACTCTTCTAAAATGATAAGACTACCTTTAATGACATATTATAAAACCTCATATTTTAGTCCTAAAAGCTTTGTACTTCAGTCCCAAGTCCAATTTTGCTCATTATTGAATCACCAACATATTTTATAATGTTCAATTTTTTATTAGAAATGTATGAGTATGTGATTTTATTTATAGTAATAAGAATATGTATTTTAATTTTGGAGGATATTAATATTACTTTTTGAGGGGTTAGGAGTCTATTTAATATAAATCTTTAATTAAAAAAATTATAAAAACTCAAAAATGGTAATATTACTTTTCTAAACATATTGAGATTTAAATTTACACATAAATAACATGTAAACTAAGCTAAGCAAGAAATTCAAATTTATACATTTCAAGTTATGATAGACAGTAAGAAACACCACTCCTATACAGTGAAAAATACCAATTGTTATAATATTTAAATTATAACGTTCAGTTAAATATGGGATTAATATTAGATATAGTCATTCAATATATTCATAGATTATTCAATATTTTAATATAAAGATTGATTAAAACAATTCTTATAAAAAATATATTTCTAAATTCAAATACAGGACCAATACAAAAACAAAAGTTTAACTTATTCTTATTCACCAAATCACAATCATTCTTTATATAATACACAATGTTATTATATATATATATATATATATATATATTTTGTACAATCCTAAAAGATATGTATTTATTGAGCTAAAAGAATTTTAAATTGCATACTTACTTTTAAATATAGACCATTTGACTAGTTGTAACTATACCGACATAAAAAAATTCGGGAGAAAATAGTCGGACGAACTTTCTTTCTTCTTTCGTTAATAATTGTCATTTTTCTACGGACACAGAGAAAAAATAGAAAATTACAGAACTCTTTTCTTTAATAATTTTTTTCCAGATTTCAGCATCAAACTGATGTGGGGTCCATTATTTTTGGGTTAATGCTAGAATACATCCGGCTGTAACTATAGGTATGGTGAGAGAGTTGGGATTTCAATGGAGCAGTTAAAAAAATAGATTACAGAAGAAATGTACAGTAATATAACCCTGCATTTTTTCACAAATGTGCAGTCCTTTTAGTTTATTTTGCAATTTTAGGACAAAAAGGGGGTGAAAGAGCAGAGAGAAAAACTCTATCTCTAACTCTCTCTTCATCTACTTTTCTTTTCTTTGTCACGTTGTTTGGTGGGTTGGGTGTTCTTGTTTCTGTGTGTTCTCTTAGAAAATGTGTGTATGTGTGTGTGTCAGTGTTACAAAGGCTTTTTGTCTTTTAACCCCCAACTCTTTCTTTTCTATCATTCATGTTCTTCTTCTTATTAATTAATAAATTATAGTACGTAGTAATTCATTTCCCATCTCTTCTGTGCTCTCTAAAATAGAAAAAATTTACAGTAAAAAAGATTTTTTTTGATAAATATTCATCATCATCCTTATCTCTTCTGCTCTTACTCTTGCGCCAGAACTCAGACCAAAAAGAGAAAAAATTAGATTGCCCGCAAAAGGAAATCTTTGGATATACCAAATAAGAGTTATAGAAAATAAAGATAAAACCTTTTTGTTAGAGAATGAATTGTCTCACACATCTTGAGCTTGATTACTCTGAATTTGTTGAAGTTGATCCAACTGGAAGATATGGCAGAGTACAATATTATGCCTTTCCTTTTCTTTATTTTTTCAAGTTTAGTTTTATTTCTGGGATTCATATTGTTTTTGTCTTTTGGTTATTACAGTATAATGAGGTCCTTGGCAAAGGAGCTTCAAAAACAGTGTATGAATCAAAGTTCTTATCTTTGCTTGATTTATTTGTATACCTATTTGAGATTTCTTCCGGATTTGTAGTTTCGGACGATTTTCGCCAAACCCATTTTAGATTTTTGAAAAGTTTGAACTGTTAACGACTGGGTTGTTAATTGATTTTTGAGACATGTTGGTGATTTGGTGAAAGCAGGTATAGAGCATTTGATGAATATGAAGGGATCGAAGTTGCTTGGAACCAGGTCAAGCTTTATGATTTTTTGCAAAGCCCTGAAGATCTCGAGAGACTCTACAGTGAAATTCATCTCCTAAAGACACTGAAGCACAGGAACATTATGAAATTCTACATTTCTTGGGTTGATACTGCAAATAGGAACATCAACTTTGTAACTGAAATGTTCACGTCTGGGACTCTGAGACAGTAGGATTTGGCAAAATCTCATATAATTATACGATTCGTTTTCTGTTTGTGGCTGTTTGATCAGCTTGCTGATTTGCTTTATATGGGCTATTTTGTTTTCGACAGGTATAGGCAAAAGCACAAGCGAGTTAACATTAGAGCTGTGAAGCATTGGTGCAGGCAGATCTTGAGAGGACTTCTTTATCTCCATAGCCACGACCCTCCTGTGATCCATAGAGATCTCAAGTGTGACAATATTTTTGTTAATGGAAATCAAGGAGAAGTGAAGATCGGGGATCTCGGCCTTGCTGCAATCCTTAGAAAATCACACGCTGCTCATTGTGTTGGTATGTTTGACTGACTCCAAATACAGAATCTTATTAGCTGGAAATGAGCGGAGACCTGATATTATTACTAATTTGGCCATACGGCGATAGTAAATTTTAATTTTTGTAGATTTGCAGATTTGTTAAGTTTAGGGATATGTATTTGATAGATGATTTTAGCTAGGTTGAAGGTCATAAATCTATAGTGCTCTTCTTTATTCAGGCACACCAGAATTCATGGCTCCGGAAGTGTATGAAGAGGCATATAATGAATTAGTGGACATATACTCATTTGGCATGTGCATTTTGGAAATGGTCACCTTTGAATATCCATATAGTGAATGCACTCATCCTGCACAAATTTACAAGAAAGTTGTCTCTGTAAGATCGTGTTTCTTTTATGATTGATATGATATACTTTGTTTTGTACCTTTTGCATAAGAAGACCAGATTCCATTGACATGCCTTTTTCCTTTAGGGTAAAAAACCAGATGCTTTGTACAAAGTGAAGGATCTGGAAGTTCGACAGTTTGTTGAGAAATGCCTGGCAACTGTGTCTCTTAGGCTTTCTGCTAGGGAGTTGTTGAATGACCCTTTTCTCCAAGTTGATGATTGTGAATCTGATTTGAGATTGCTAGACTATAGTAGAGAAATAGATGACATGGGTCCTCTCATAAGGCAACCTCATCTTGATTTTCATCAGAGTCACAATTCCTTTAGTAATGGATATTCTAACGGTTATGGCTATGAAGCACAACATGAATGGGGGTACTCTCCTGTTGAGGTTGAACAAACTGGCATTGAACTTTTTGAGTATCACGAAGATGATCATTCTGCTGATGTTGACATTAGTATCAAAGGAAAGAAAGGAGACGACGGTGGTATCTTTTTAAGACTTAGAATTGTGGATAAAGAAGGTTGGAGAACCTTTTTCTTTCCTTCATTTTCTCCTTTGTTTCTCGACAATTCCATAAGTCACTAACTTTTCCTTGTATTTTTTGTAGGTCGTATCCGAAACATATATTTCCCATTTGACATTGAAACAGATACAGCATTGAGCGTTGCAACCGAAATGTTTGCAGAGCTGGATATTACTGACCAAGATGTGACTAAAATAGCAGAAATGATTGATGGGCAGATTGCTTCATTAGTACCTGAATGGAAGCCTGGTCCAGGATTAGAGGAAACACCTCGTTTTGCAAATCAAGGTTTCTGTCACAATTGTGCTTCCAATCGTACCTCTACTGGTTCCCTCATGGACTATTTTTCGAATAATAATGGCACTAAGAATCTCCACCTCCTTCAGTGTTGTAGAAATGGATGTGCTTCAATGCATGGCCGGTTTGGAGAAATAACCTTTGAAGCCGATGAATCTGAGCATCAAGTGACTGATGATGCACCAAATGAATCAAGCCAATCAGATTGCTTGCATTATCAGGAAATTTGGGGCCAACATGAGAGCCGAGAACTTAGTTCAGTTGGCTCTGGACAGAGTCATTCTGATGAAGAATATGAAAAATTGGATGGATCATTCTCAACTGCGGATGATAAAGAGATAAAGAGTGGGAAGGAAAACTGCATTGAATGCAAGAAAGTCAGTTAGACACTTAGAACGTTCCTGTTCTTTCTTAGCAGTTCCTTCAGTGTATTGTGATATATTGGACAATCATGAGAAGGAAGTCCAGCAAGAATTGAGATGGCTTAAGGCAAAATATGTGATGGAACTAAGAGAACTTAAAGATCACCAGTTAGTAGTTACATAGTTACATCAAAGTCTGAGTTACAGCAACAAAGAAAACAGGACAAGCAATGGCATCTTGTCATCTCTCATATCAAAACCATTAAAAAGAGGCAACAATGGAGTTCATTTGAAACTCCCTTCTAATAACAAGCATTTTGGTTCAAACTGCCATGATCGTATCAATTAAGAGCTGCCCCAGTTTGGATACCCCAAGGGCCCAAAACTGTGAGGCGATAAAGGAATTCCATAGAACAGAAGATATGGTCAATGCCAAGAGCATCTTCAAAGGATCATTGCTTCCTCCCTCTTCACAGGACATCATCCTTTCCTGTTGATGCTATTTATTTATAAACTCTGTAAGACAATCTCTGATTCCTTTGAATATTTCATACAATTATAGAGGCTGTGTAATTATCAATCCATCCTTTTTAGCCAAGTAATATTAAATCCATCTTCAAGGTGTTACTAGCTGATCAAAACATGCATTGACGTTCGGATTACGATGATCTGATTTTTTTTGTGCAGTAATAGGATGCCAGTTTACATGATCTTGCAATTCTTTGATGGCTTGGTGAGATGCAATTGTTGCACCTTGAGATGGGTTCCATGTTCAATAACCTGGTGGGAACTCGGGACCCTGCCATATTCTGATGTCCTATAGAATTATTAGTGATATCTATAAAGCCATTGATTAAGAGAGAGAGGGAGAGAAGTATAACTGTTTTGCAATAGAGGATTGCAGTTTGCTGAATTAATGAATTATTTGCCTTGGCCCTCCGGTGTGCGTCAGTTCTAGCTGTCTGGCTGACCAATGAGATAAGTTTTCTAATAAATCCTACTTATCTATTTGCAGAAACCCACAATTTATACGAAATTATTGAGGAGATCTCAAATTTCAAAAAGAAAGTAACTTTTAAGGACCCACTTAAAGCATCATGTCATGTGCCATCCTCGTGTATGCTGATATCTTCTCACAGCCACCTTGATGATCAAGATTGTTTCCTTTAATGAAAGGTAAGTTCAATGTTGACTTTCAGACAAATAATTAATTCAAGAAATAAAAGAAAATGGTTATGATTCTATGAATACTAGATTGTACATATATTGTACTCTTTCCAACCGTCCATGGTCAATTCCAATGACATCAAGTTCCACGTTGTAATTAAAAATGGGAAATTTTCTGTACCCAGAATTGGGCAATCTTCCATGTATATATTAACACTAAAATTATATGAGCATAGTGTTTTTCATTTTAACAAAAGATTTGATTGTCTTCTCCAATCTCCAAGAAGTAAAAATATAATTATCAACTGGTAAATCTCAATAATAGAAAGGATTGATATTTTTTAGCTTTACCAAATATTTGGTTACTTTCTAGTGAAAAAAATAATACAAATTGGTGTTTATCAGTAGTAAAATTAAAGGATCAAGCAATAAATTAACTAGATTTGGAGAAGTCAAAACCAAGTTAAAAAACTGAAAATCACAGGGTGATATTCCACCTTTTTCTCTTATTTTTTGTGAGAAGGATTTAATTTTTACTGTGGGTAAGTTAGATTAAATATTTTCTCAAATAATTTTGATTGTAGAAATGATCTTTTATGAGCTTAAATATAAAAATAAAATAAAATTTAAAACCGAACAGTCAATTTTTTAAATTAAAATTAAAATTTATATTATTGCTGAATTAATCGACATCCACTATAAGGAAGATAAGTTCAGTCAAACACACTATATAGATGCCATGGAAATTGGAAACAACTGTTGTCTGCATGGCTTGTTGGGAGATTTCCATAGAGTTAAGAAATATTTGACATCCTCATTATTCAGTTGCTAATTATTCAGGATTTATGAAAATACAATTACAGATTCTGTCATTCTGTGAGTGCGCGTGATTGTAAATACTTTTTGGGGCTCTCACTTTTAAATGATTGGCAACTTTTCCCTGTTTTTCTCTGTTTCTTTTTCTTTATTTGCTGGCTTTCTCATATTTTGATAATGGGATTATGATGACGGTGATTGAAAGATTTTTGCTTTTTATTTAATCCGATTGTGATTACACCCACACAAGCTTATCGGAAGTGGGGCGATTTTTAAGATAATATCATATGAAGTTTATTATTATTATTAATAAAAAGCAGAAGGGATGCTTTTACTTTAACACCTTGGTGTTGGTGGTATCCATATTCCTTTTTAACGACTTTTTCTGAAAAGCTTGGCTTGAATAGACTGCACAATCGGAGGATGTACTTTGTGTGTGCAACCACAAATTCCCAAAAATTATTTGATTAATAAAAAAAAATTATGGAATTTTGACTATGCATTACCTGCAAATGCAATTGGGATTTTTTTTGTTCAACTTCCAGAGCAAACGCATTCAACCATTGTTTGACTAAATTAATAAAATTGGAACCTGAAGCGGAATAAAATTAGTTCATGACAACAGATTTGTTGAACGAAAATAAAAAATTCAAGAACGGAATGAAATAAACAAGTATCAGAAACAACTGCAAGCCTTCCCTACCAGTTTCCAAATCTTCAATCCCAGGAACAAAGAAAAAACGATTTAGTATAAACAAACGTACACTGACCTTGTTGAGTAGTTCACATCAACATGGTTCCTGCCAATGTAAGGCATAATTCCAGTAGTGGACATTAGTGGTCATCAAGTCTTTTAAAGTAAATGTCTAGAAACCTTTTGCTTCACCTGAATGGAGATACAATGATAGTATAACATATATGCTCACCTTCCCACCAGGCCGTCGACAGAGACCTCTAGATAAGCAAGGAGACTCATCCTAATGGAGTCAACTGGAAACAAGTTGATGAAATGCAAAAGTGAATGTAAGATGAAATATTCAGCGCCGCAATCGGAGATACTCTAATTTGGAGAAAATACAAAAAATCTACTAAATTTGCTCCAAAGTTTTAGCCAATTTTATTCTTCTGTACTCTTAGAAAATATGGGAGAGTTTGTGGAAAGCGTTGAAGAAATTTGATGCTTTTAAGTAAATATGTACCCTCTTGCCTTTCAAGTTCAGAAAATCAGCACAGCAGAACCCCCATCCAATTGTAATTTTGTAAAGAAGTTGCATCTTTACATAAATATCAACAGTTTTATTATATTCACAACACCCAGATCTATAAATTCTCATAGAGGCCACAAAAGCGGGTAATCTTCTAGTAGTTCCCTCTCTGAAAGTGTGTCATTTTCATTCTGAGGGGTCCACAACACCTCAACTGCCTGCATAACAATCAAAACAACATTAATAATGAAATTTAACAAAATTGATGGGTCATGATTTGAGGAAGTTTTTGTACTCTAACCATTATTTTGCTCGATGGAATGGACCCAAGTTTTTGCAAAGCTGCTTTCAAGTCTGCACTGCCATTGATGGTGGGCACGTTATGCACTCCTTCAGCAGCAACCAAGATTGTTATCTGAAATGTTTGATAAAAAAGAAAAGGGTCAAAGAGTAAAATAAAAAGAATCTAGTCCTTTACCATGACAGAAATCCTGAAGTTAGCCGACTCTATCAGGAACAATCCTGAGTTAACAGGTTAAATTTGCCAACATCAGTAGTGGCATTTCCTAACGAAGCTTGAAAATTAACTACTTCAAGAATTAGTTGAAAAACAGGCCCAGACAAACACACTTCAACATAAAAATCACCATTGCTCACCTAAGGTGAGTTACAACACTAAATTTCATCCTTTGTTAAACTAAAATACTTGAATTTCACAAAGGCAAACAGGGTTTAACTTATTCCAGTAAGTATACCTACCATGATTCAGAAATCATAATAACAACTCCTTAACAAGCAAAACAGAGTATATTGATTTTTATCTTGCTTGACAAATCCCACACTAAAGAATGAGATGCTATAAGCAATAATACAATATCAATTCATTTAACATCTCCAGTGCATGCTACTCCAAAGAAGAAACCTTACCACTATGTACTCATTGCTGAATTCACTAGCTCTCTGGCTTCTTGTACTTTGCTTTCTGATGCTGTTAACATTAACGAGCGTCTCTTCATCAAATTTCCCTCTTTCTTCAATAGAAAGCTGATTGAAGTGTTTCTCCCCGCCCTCTACACTTCGTTTCACATCCACCTTAAAAAAAAAATCCATGCAAATGAGCATAATAATCCCAATATATAATCAAATAACTTCCTAATCCACAATTAGAAAGAAAATTAATAAGCCTTGACAAAGAAACTTTAACAGGAATCAAATAGAAAAGCAAGCATCACTACATTGTGCTCAATCTGAACAAGAAGTAAACATAATTCATTCTCTCATATGTACATTAGAAAGAACAAAATTTCCATAACCACGATCTCCAAAATGAAAATAATATTTTCTCTAATGCAGTCCATCAATTGAATTTCTAAGTTCTAAACAGTAAGTGGCTTATATTTTGTTTCTTCTTTCTTAACCTAATTTCAATGTTTTTGACTTAGAGATATGTGCTATGCACCGTAAATACACATGTATCATATTATATCACAAATTATTTTGGGAATACACCCTCTATTATGACATAAATAATACCATAATGCAACCAGAAAGAACATCCACCGTCACATATTGTCTCACTCACATATAGACAAGAATGACACACAAAAAAAAACACATACAGATGTGTGTACATGTGAATGCTCCTTCCAGGCTCGTAGCTATCCCTGTAATGCTAAAAGACCTAACTGTTATTTATTTATTTATTTATTTGTAATAAGAAACTAGATGAAAACATTGATTAATTAAGAAGTTACAACTGTGGACCTCACTATCAACTTTTCTAACAGCTTAAATAGTCAGACAAAGACAGCAGCTCAGCTTACAGAGGAATAACCAGAGATGCAATAATCAGGATCCCGAAGCAAAGATAGTGTTGTCTCTGCAACCAAAAGGAACTATAAGAACAACAATTGGATAGATAAAAGCCAGACAATGAGAAACATAATAAACAAATATTAAGAAGCTTACCTGTCAGTATATAGCTCAGTCCGTCTGTGGTTGATTTATCTGCAGTTTCAGCAATTCGATTAAGTTCCCTCTGAAGAGACCGTCCCATACCCAGCAACCCAACCTAGAAACAGAAAAAAGATGATGAATTCCTGACATCAACAGCTAACATATGGCAGAGATGTCAATTGACTGAAATCATAATGCAATCAGAAGAATATTGTTAGAGAGTTTCACTTCAAAAATAATAATCAGTGTTTTTTATTACATGAATCTCGAACTGAAGAATTGCAGCCACAGGGGATTTTATCATTTCACAAACACTAAAACTTCTTATTGAAAGAAGAAAACCAAAGAGAACACAGCCAAGATCATGGAAACAATTATGCATATTTCTCAAATTTTCAACATACATATAAGGATGTATAATTTATACCTTGCTTTCCTTATGCTCAACCTTTCCTTTTTGACTTCAAAGGTATCCACAAACCAATGGAGATGAAGATGGTTCCTTGATGATGGATGGGAGAGTGGAGAAAAGTTGGGAGAAGCAAGCAACTCTCTTTAGGAAACAATGAACCCTTTCATCTTTCCCTCTCTTTTCTCTCTTTTTAGTTTCAAAAACAAGCTTTCTTCCCTTTGTTTTCTACCCGTTCCAGCACACACAAAGCTTAGCTTAAAGCCAAAATTG
>JAVXUL010000009.1:2203778-2221035 GCA_035590515.1 Trichilia minutiflora | reverse complement strand
AAATAAAGTTTTTCAATAATTAATAAAAATTATATGCATTATAACATGCCTTTATTTATGTATAACTTGATTTATTAATACACCAAGTTCTTTTATACCTAAGATTTAGTATTTTTATGTCTTATCTTAATATATTTAGTAGGTTTTATCTTATTTTTGACTCAATTAGGAGGATAATTATATTTCCCAATCGATTTATAGAGTAAAACAATATCATATTTATCACCCGCGTCTAACCATTATTAATCTAAAAACTCTCACTCAATGCTTAAAACACCTAGTTTAGCATACATCCATATTTGAAGGTGTAACACTCATATCTAATTAATTAATTGTTAGTAACAAAATTTTACATCAATAAATTTATCCAACCATGTATTTATTGTTAATTAATTGCTGCCATTCATAACATTTCTAGCTTTTCGACTAACCAGGGGGGGGAGTTGTAAATTAGTTTATTAATTAATTTTTATAACTGGTTAACTTAATTATTGATCCTTTTATATATATTTTTTGAACTTAAAATAGGATAAAACTCCCTTAGCTTAAATTTTTAGATTTAAATTTATACATACATTTTTAACCATTGATTTTATATATTTTAATGATAGAAATCTAAAGTCAAGAATCAACATTTTAATAACATCAATTCAACAACTCTGTTAATTTTTGAATTGCACAAATTTAATTATTAAATATCTATGTTATTATTTTAAATAAAAAATTTAAGTTAAGGAAACTTGATCCATTAAATAATTAAACAAAGTGAAAGGATTGTCTCCGTTAAAAATTAAAATATCATAAATTTCAATTCATACTTTTTTTTATATTAATTAATTATTATCTATCAAATATATATGGTTTGTATGGTTAATAAACATTGAAGATTACACAATATTTGATATTTATTAAATATGTCATATTTTTCCGTTGTTAAATTATTAAAATTTTTATTTGATTTAAGAAAATTAAAATCTCACTTTGCTATTGTTACCTACTCAAATATTTAGGAAAAATTATGGTTCAATCAACTTTTGGAATATTATTTTAATAGATTGGTTTTTTTTATTGTATTTTTTAACTCTTGTTTTTTTTTATAAAATAATAATTATAACAAAAGAATTAAAAATTTTAAAAATATATAAAATTATAATAAAAAATGGAAAAAATATGATTCAATTAAGTACACCATAACCTAAACCTATTCAAATATTTAACATATATTACTAATTAGGCTTGGCCTGCTTTTAGTTATTAACTAAAGCAAAATGAGTTTTTCATTACATGCTTATAAAAATAGACACACACAAACACAAATTATTTTAAAAATTTAAAATCTATCTTTATATTTTAAAATTTTATATATTTTAATCTGTTAAATATATATATATATTAATTATAATTTAAAATATTCTAATTTTATCTTTTGATCGATAAATTTCGTTTGATTAATTTTTAAAAAATATTAATTAAATATATTATTATTAAAATATTTTTATTTAAATTATAAATAATTAACTAAAATTAAATTAAAGATAAATTCAAACCAAGGACTCAATCCATCGTTATCTTATTACATTCAAAAATGGTGTTTTTTTTTTCTTAAAAAAATAAAGCATTGACCGAATAGTCTTTCAAAGATCCCTGTAAGGTTCGTCTATAAATCATGTCCGGCAATGGAGAATTATATAAAAATAATAAATGTTTTGTCAAATAATATTTTTATTTCATAATTAATAATGCATTTGAAGTATAGTGTGTTGAAAGTGTAATGAGGTAATAAAAATTCAGCCCCTGAGTATAAATTAAGAAAATGAAGAGTTAGGGATTCATTTGTTATCAATGTCCAACTTATGTACTAATTTGTTATTATTCAACAATGTACATGGAAGTAAATTTTCAACAGATCTTCTTCAAAATTGTTTAATATTATCTTTAAAAATCATAAAGACATATAATTTATCTAATTTATTTACACATAAAAAAATTACTACTGACACTAATAATATTATACAATCACCCACAGACATATTATATGAACCTAAATTTACATATTTCAAGTAATATAAAAATTAAAATTAAAAAGATATATTTATTGAAATAAAGGAATTTTAATTTGCATACTAATGTTTAAATGTAGACCACTTGGTTTGATTTTTGTTAATTATTTAGTTCTAATTTACCTATCAACAAATCAAAAATCAGATGAAAATAGTCAGAAAACTTTCTTCTTCTTCCATTAATGATTGTCATTTTTCTACAAAGATACCGAAAAAATAGAAAAGTGAAAAGAAAAAAAAATTATAGAATTCTTTTCGTTAATAATGTTTTCCAGATTTCAGCATCCAAATTGATGTGGGGTCCATATTTGAGCCAGTTTAAGCCCTCTATTATGTTGTTAGGTAATGCTAGAATACATCCAGCTGTAACTATAATTGTGGTGTTTTTTTTTTTTTGATGTATTTTCAAAAAAATTCAAAAAATTTAAAATTATAGTGAGAAAGTTGGGATTTCCATGGTGGAGTTAAAATAATATATTACAGCTGAATGTATAGTCATATAACCCTATATTTTTGCAATTGCAGGACAAAAGAGAGAGAAAGAGCAGACTCTCTATAACCATCTCTTTATCTATTTTTATTTCTTTGTCATGTTCTTTGGTGGGTTGGGTGTTTCTGTTTCTGTAAAAATGTTTTAGGTGTGTGGCAGAGTTACAAGACCTTCTTGTCCTTTAACTACCAACCTTCTCTTTATTTATCATTCATGTTCTTATTATTAGTAATTCATAATTTCATTTCCCATCTCTCCTGTGCTGTTTAAAATAGAAAAAATTTGCAGGAAAAGGATGTTTTTTTATGATAAATATTCATCATCTTCCTCGTCTCTTGTGCTCTTACTCGTGTCAGAACTCAGATGAATAAGATAATAAAAGAGATTGTCCACAAAAGGAAATCTTTTGATATTCCAAATAAGAGTTATAGGAAATAAAGATAAAACCTCTTTGTTAGAGAGAATGAATGGTCTCACACCTCTTGAGTCTGAATACTCTGAATTTGTTGAAGTTGATCCAACTGGAAGATATGGCAGGGTACAATATTATGCCTCTCCTTCTATTTTTTCTTTCAAGGTTGGTTTTATTTTTTGGTCATTCATTTTTGTTTTTGTCTTTTGGTTGTTGCAGTATAATGAGGTCCTTGGCAAAGGAGCTTCAAAGACAGTGTACGAATCAAAGTTCTTATCTTTGCTTGATTTATTTGCATACCCATTTGCGGTTTCTTCCGGATTTATACTTTCGGTTGATTTCTTTGCAAACCCATTTTACATTTTTAAAAAATTATGAACTGTTAACGAATGGGTTGTTGATTGATTTGTGAGCCATGTTGTTGGTGATTTGGTTAAAGCAGGTATAGAGCATTTGATGAATATGAAGGGATCGAAGTTGCTTGGAACCAGGTCAAGCTTTATGATTTTTTGCAAAGCCCCGAAGATCTTGAGAGACTCTACTGCGAAATTCATCTCCTTAAGACACTGAAGCACAAGAACATTATGAAATTCTACACTTCTTGGGTTGATACTGTAAATAGGAACATCAACTTTGTAACTGAAATGTTCACGTCTGGGACTTTGAGACAGTAAGATTTGGCAAAATCTCATGTTGTTATGCGATTCGTTTTCTGTTTGTGGCTCTTTGATCGGCTTGCTGATTTGCTTTATATGGGTTATTTTGCTTTCGACAGGTATAGGCAAAAGCACAAGAGAGTTAACATTCGAGCTGTGAAGCGTTGGTGCAGGCAGATCTTGAGAGGACTTCTTTATCTCCATGGCCTTGACCCTCCTGTGATCCATAGAGATCTCAAGTGTGACAATATTTTTGTTAATGGGAATCAAGGAGAAGTGAAGATCGGGGATCTCGGCCTTGCTGCAATCCTTAAAAAATCACACGCTGCTCACTGTGTTGGTATGTTTGACTGACTCCAAAATACAGAATCTTATTAGACCCGATATTATTACTGATTTTGCCATACAATAATAGTTAATTTTACTTATTGTAGAATTCCAGATTTGTTAAGTTTAGGGCTTTTTATTTTACAGATGATTTTAGGTAGTTTGAAGGTCATAAATCGATAGTGCTCTTTTTTCTTCAGGGACACCAGAATTCATGGCTCCAGAAGTGTATGAAGAGGCATATAATGAATTAGTGGATATATACTCATTTGGCATGAGCATTTTGGAAATGGTCACCTTTGAATATCCATATAGTGAATGCACTCATCCTGCTCAAATTTACAAGAAAGTTGTCTCTGTAAGATCATATTCTTTTTATGATTGATATGATTTGCTTTGTTTTGTACCTTTTACACGAAAAGACTTGATTCTGTTGAATTGCTTTATTCTTTTAGGGTAAAAAACCAGATGCTTTGTTCAAAGTGAAGGATCTGGAAGTTCGACAATTTGTTGAGAAATGCCTGGCAACTGTGTCTCTTAGGCTTTCTGCTAGGGAGTTGTTGAATGACCCTTTTCTTCAAGTTGATGATTGTGAATCTGATTTGAGATTGGTTGACTATAGTAGGGAACTAGATGACATGGGTCCTCCCATAAGGCAACCTTATCTTGATTTGCAACAGAGTTACAATTCCTTTAGTAATGGATATTCTAATGGTTATGGCTATGAAGCACAACATGAATGGGGGTATCCCCTCGACGTTGAACCAAATGGAATTGAACTTTTTGAGTATCATGATGATGATCATTATGCAGATGTTGACATTAGTATTAAAGGCAAGAAAAGAGCTGACGGCGGTATCATTTTAAGACTCAGAATTGCGGACAAAGAAGGTTGGAAAACCTTTTTCTTTCCTTTTTTTCTCCTTTGTTTCTCTACAATTCCATGAATTACTAACTTCTTCTTATGTTTCTTTGCAGGTCATATCCGAAACATATATTTCCCATTTGATATTGAAACAGATACAGCATTAAGCGTTGCAACTGAAATGGTTGCAGAGCTGGATATTACTGACCAGGATGTGACTAAAATAGCAGAAATGATTGATGGGGAGATTGCTTCATTAGTACCTGAATGGAGGCCAGGTCCAGGATTAGAGGAAATAACTTGCTTTGCAATTCAAGGTTTCTGTCACAATTGTGCTTCCAATTGTACCTCTACTGGCTCCTTCATGGACTATTTTTCAAATAATAATGGCACTAAGAATCTGCACCTCCTTCAGTGTTGTAGAAATGGATGTGCTTCAATGCATGGCCGGTTTGGAGAAATCACCTTTGATGCCGATGAACCTGAGCATCAAGGGACCAATGGTGCCCTAAATGAATCAAGCCAATCGGACTACTTGCATTATCAGGAAATTTGGGATCAACATGAATGCCAAGAACTTAGTTCAGCGGGCTCTGGACAGAGTCATTCTGAGGAAGAATGTGAAAAATTGGATGGATCATCATCAGCTGAGGATGATACAGAGATGAAAGTGGGAAGCAAAACTGTATTGAATGCAAGAAAGTCAATCAGACACTTAGAAAGTTCCTTGTCTTTCTCTGCAGTTCCTTCAGTGAATTGTGAATCATTGGACAATCATGAGAAGGAAGTCGAGCAAGAATTGAGATGGCCTATGGCAAAGTACATGATGGAACCAAGAGAACTTAAAGATCATCAATTAGGAGTTACATCAAGGTCTTTGAGTCACAGCTACAAAGGAAAAAAAACAAGTTATGGCATCTTGTCATCTCTCATATCAAACTCATTACAAAGAGGCAACAATGGAGTTCATTTAAAACTCCTCAATAATAGCAAGCTTTTTGGTTCAAACAGCCATGATCGTACCAATAAGGGCTGCCCCAGTTCGGATAACGCATGGGTCCGAAACTGTGAGGCGATAAAGGAATTCACTAGAACAGAAGATATGGTCAATGCCAAGAGTTTCTGCAAGGGATCATTGCTTCCTCCCTCTCTTTGCAGGACAACATCCCTTCCTGTTGATGCCATTAATTTATAAAACTCTGGAAGACGATGTTTAATTTCTTGGAATATTTCATATCGGCTGTGTAATTATCAATCCCCCTTTTTGGCCAAGTAATATTAAATTCAACTTCAAGGTGTTACTAGCTAATCTTCTCAAAACATGCATCAATATTCAGATTACAATGATCTGATTTTTAAGTAAGGTAATAATTGAAGAGATCCTAGTTTACGTGGTCTTGCATTTCTGTGATGGCTTGGTGGGATGCAATTTTTGCATCCCGTGATGGGTTCCATGTTCCATAACTTGGTGGGAACCTGGTACCCTGCCATATTTTGATGCCTATAGAATTATTGGTGATGCCCCTAGAGCCATTGAGGAACAGAGAGAGTTATTACTGTTTGTAATGGAGGACTGGAGTTTTGCTGCAGAAGTGAATTATTTGCCTTGGTTGTGTGCCCGTTCTAGCTGTCTGTGGCCAACGCTGATAAATCCTACTAAGCTGCTATTTGCAGACCCCACAATTTATACGAAATCACTGAGGAGATTCTAAAATTAAAGTAACTTTTAAGGACCCACTTGATGCATCATGTCATGTGTTATCCCATCCTCGTGTATGCAGTATGCTGATGATCTACTCAAAGCCGCATGTGATCAAGATTGTTTTACAAGATGGTGGACTCCACTTGCCTCATTCAATCTTGACTTTCGGGCAAATAATTAATTCAGAAAAATAAAAGAAAAAGGTTCGGATTCTATGAATTCTAGATTGTTACAAATATTGTACTCGTTCCAACTTTAATGCTCAATTCCCATCACATCAGGTTCTATATTGTAATTAAGAAATGGGACATTTCCTTTCCCCAGAGTTGGTCATGAATCTTCCAGATATATTTATGCTAAATTGTATCAGCATAGTGGACATGGTTGATATTTTTTCACTTTCCAAAGATTTGGTTGTCTTCTTCATTCTTCGAGAAGTAAAAATTTTATGAACTGGTCAATCTAAATAAGAAAAAGGATTTATTTTTTTTTTTAGCTTTACCAAAGATTTGGTTGCTTTCTGAAGAAAAAACTAAAACAAATTGGATTTATCAGTGATAAAATTAAGGATCAAAAGATGCGATAAAAATTTGAATTTGATTTGAATATTACAAAAATTATATTCATAAATTTAAATTAATATTATTAAAAATATATTTGTATTTAAATAAAGAAATCTGTTATCATATTTATATAAATATTCAATATTTATAAAAAATAAATATAATACAAATATTTTAAATTAAGTTATTTAAATTTTTGAATATTCATAAAAGTTTTCAGGTTTATAAATTTTATCTGTTTTTGTATATATTTTAATAATAATATAAATATATTAAATATCAATATTTTATCAAGTGATCTACTAAATTACAGTGATACAAAATAATAATCTCTTATTTTTTAATAAAACAGTATTAAATTACTTTATTTTTAAAATTATAAATTTTAAATTAATTAATTTATTACTTATATAATAAATTTATTTATTAATTCAGTTAATTAATATAGGCTTATAGACTCTAGTTTAATTCCCACTAATACTTATTTATGTTCTTATAATATAGATTTTGTCGAATTTTTTTTGAATCGCTTCTAAACTATATTTGATCCGTATTTATATGCAATGCTTGATAAGTTTTATCATATTCATATTTTAATTAAAATATAGTGTGAATATTTTTTAATTTGAATTTTTTAATCTAATAATTTTATAACTCCAACATCAAATCAAGAAATTAACTACATTTGAAGTAAAACCAAGTTAAAAATTGGAAATCACATGGTGATATTCCACCTTTTTCTCTCTTCATGTGAGAAGGGTTTACTTTTTACTGTGGATAAGTTAGGTTAAATTTTTTCTCAAATAATTGGATAGTAAAAATCGTTTTTTATGAACTTAAATTATAAAAACGAAATTAAATTAAAATTAAATTGAACAGTAAATTTTTTTTATGAAAATACAAATTTTAATTATCGCCGAATCAATCGATATCGACCATAAAAGAAGATAAGTTCAGCCGAACACACCCTATAGATAGAAGCCACGGATATTGGAAAACACTGTTTTCTGCATGGCTTGTTGGGTGATTTCCCTTGAGTTATAATAAATAGTTGACACTCTTCATTATGTTAATAACTTATTTCGGTTTCTAATTGTATATGGGACAGTAGCATTTATGAAAATGTAATGACAAATTCTGTGATTGGGAGTGACTGAATACTTTTGGGGGTGGGGGAAGAGAGGGCTCTCACTTTTAAATGATCGTCAACTTTTCTCTGCTTGTCCTTTATTTGCTGGCTTTCTCATTATTTGATAACGTGATGACGAGGGCATGGATAGAAAGTTTTTTGCTTTTTATTTAATCCAACTGTGAGTACGCCCGCACAAGCACATCAGAAGTGGAACGATTTTTAAGATAATATCGTACGAAATTTCTTCTTCTTCTTCTTCTTCTTCTTATGATGATGATGATGATGATGAAAAGCAGTAGGGATACTTTTACTTTTTACACCTTTGGTGGTATCCATATTCCTTTTCAATGACTTCTGAATAGCTTGGCTTGCCTACAGTACACGATGGGAGACGTATTTTGTATGTGCAACCACAAAGCCCACACCCAAAATTATATGATATATGCATGCGTAGAATTTTGAGCATACGTGCAATTGGGATTTTTCTGCTTAACTTCCAGAACAAAGATATATAACCATTATTTGAGTCCAATAATAAAATTTGAACCTATAGAAGCCTAACAAAATTAGTTCATAAGCACCGATTTGCTGAATGAAAAAACAAAAAAAATTTCAAGAACTGAATGAAATGAAGAAATATCAGAAACAGCTAGAAGCCTTCCCTACCAGTGTCCAAATCTCCAACACCGGAAAAAAAAAACACACGATTAATATAAAAGAAAGTACACATACCATGTTGAGGAGTTGCACATCAACATGTTCCTGTCGATGTTAGGCATAATTCCACTAGTAGACATTAGTGGTCACGAAGTCTTTTAAAAATAAAAGTCCGCAAACCTTTTGCTTGACCTGAATGGAGATACAATAATAGTATATATACGCTCACCTTCCCACCAAGGTCGTTGACAGAGACCTCTAGATAAGAAAGGATACTTGCCCGAATGGAGTCAACTGGAAACAAGTTGATCAAATGCAAAAGTGAATGGAAGATGCAATAGTCAATGCTGCAATTGGAGATACTCTAATTTGGAGAAAATAAAAGAAATTTACGGAGCTCCGCTTCAAAGTTCTACCCACTTTTATTGTTCTGTACTCTTGAGAAAGTAGGAAAGGTTTGCTTAAAGTGTTAAAGAAAATATGATTTTTTGAGGTAAATATGCACCCTCTTGCTTTTCAAGTCCAGAAAATCAGCACAGCAAAACATTACCATCTAACAGTAATTTGAAAAGAAGTTGCATCTTTATATAACTATCTACAGTTTAATTATATTCACAACACCCAGATCTATAAATTCTCATAGAGGCCTCAAAAGTGGGTAATCTTCGAGTAGTTCCCTCTCTGAAAGTGTGTCATTTTCGTTCTGAGGGGTCCACAACACCTCAACTGCCTGCATAACAATCAAAACAACATTAATAATGAAATTTAACAAAATTAACGAGTCATGATTTGAGGATTTTTTGGTATTATGACCATTATTTTGCTTGATGGAATGGACCCGAGTTTTTGCAAAGCTTCTTTCAAGTCTGCACTGCCATTGATGCTGGGCAGCTTATGCACTCCTTCAGCAGCCACCAAGATTGTTATCTGAAATGTTTGATCAAAAAGAAAAAGGTCAAAGGAGTCAAAGAGTAAAATAAAAAATCTAGTCCTTTACCATAACACAGCAATCCTGAAGTTAGCCAACTCTATCAAAAACAATCCTTTAACAAGTTAAATTTATATACATTGATAATGGGGTTTCCTAATGAAGCACGAAACTTAACCAATTCAAGAATTAGTCAACAAACACTTCAAAATAAAGGTGAGATACAATAGTAAATTTCATTTTTGTTAAACCAAAACACTAGACTTTCATGAAGGGACCTGCGTTTAACTCCATGATTCAGAAATCATGGTAACAAGTAACAACTCCTTAACAGGTAAACAGAACATATTGATTTTTATATTGCTTGCACAAATCACACAGTAGATAATGAGATGCTATGAACAATATCAATCCATTCAACATCTCCCATGCATGTAACTCCAGTGAATAAATCTTACCACTATGTACTCATTGCTGAATCCACTAGCTCTCTGGCTTCTTGTACTTTGCTTTCTGATGCTGTTAACATTAACAAGCGTCTCTTCATCAAATTTCCCTCTTTCTTCAATAGAAAGCTGATTGAAGCATTTCTCCCCGCCCTCTACACTTCGTTTCACATCCACCTTAAAAGAAAAATCCATGCAAATGAGCATAATAATCCCAATATCTAATCAAATAATTTCGTAATCCACAATTAGAAAGAAAAATAACAAGACTTGGCAAGAAAATTTTAACAGGAAGCAAATGGACAAGCAAGAATCACTAGATTGCGATCAATCCAAAACAAGAAGTAAACATAATTCATTCTCTCATATGTACATTAGGAAAAACAAAATTTCCACAATCAAGATCTCCAAACTGAAATAATACTTTCTCTAATGCAGGCCATCAATTGAAACACTAAGTTCTAAACAGTAAGTGGCTTATATTTTGTTTCATCTGCCTTAACCTTAATTTCAATGTGTTTGACTTAGAGATATGTTCTATGCGCCATAAATACTTATATACCATATTATATCACAAATTATTTGGGGAATACACCATCGACTATGTCATAAACAATACAATAATGCAACCAGAATACAATCATATTGTGTCATCCACATATAGACAAGAATGAGACACACACACACATACAGATGTGTACACATGTGAATGCTCCTTCCAGATTATAGAAATCAACTCACAACTATCCCTGTTATGCTAAACGACTTAACTGTTATTTATTTGTAATAAGAAACTAGATGAGTACATTGATTAATAAAATGGTTACAACCATGGACCTGAGTCTCAACTTTACTAACAGCCAAAACGGTCAGACAAACACAGCAGTTAAACTTACAGATGAATAAGCAGAGATGCAATAATCGGGATGCCGAAGCAAAGATAGTGTTGTCTCTGCAACCAAAAGAAACTATAATACATTTGGAAAGATAATAAGCCTGACAATGAGAAACATACTCAACAAATATTAAGAAGCTTACCTGTCAGTATATAGCTTAGACCATCTGTCGTTGATGTATCTGCAATTTCAGCAATTCGATTAAGTTTCCTCTGAAGAGAACGTCCCATACCGAGCAACCCAACCTAAAAACAGAAAAAGGATGATGAATTCCTGATATCAACAGCTACCGTAAGGTAGAGCCCCCAACTCAACTATTATCATGTAAATAAATGTTATTCTTCTAAAAGAGATGTCAAACCACTAAAATCATAATGCAATCAGAAGAATATTGAGTTTCACTTCAAAAATAATACGAGTGTTTTTGATTACACGAATCTCAAACTGAATTATTGCAGCCATGGGGCATTTCACCATTTCACAAGCACTCCAACTTCGTATGTTAGTTATTTTTTCAAACTACATTCTTGCTCAAATACTCAGGCCCCGTAGTCAATGTTTATCACTGACCAGATGCTTGCATGATCCTACATTACAGTCATTCAGTGAAACCTTCTCCACATATAACTGCAGTAATTTCTTCATCAAAATGTGTGCAGAAATGAAAAAGGTCACCTTTACACATTCATAATTTCATCACATTCTACCGCCCTATCAAAATGACAAACTCCATTTGCACCAAGCTATATGAGATGAAAATCGATTAGCCACTAAACCACCAAAATCACCAATCAAATCTTGGATTCGCTAACATGAAAACTCGTATTAACTACCAAACCACAGATTGTTATAACCAAAATTAATCATAGTCGTCCGTTCCAATCTAAGTACCAGCTTAATTAAACTAGTGTTGAATTTCCAACAACTGATTAGCTAAAACAGCTTTTGACATCCTTAAAACGGAATAATCAATCACTGCAAACACAACATAAATAACAGAAAGAATTCAATCGCCATACCTGAAGCTTAATAACACTCGTTTTCTCCGTAGCACTCAACACACTCCCATCAGACCGATCAGACAAAAAACCCGAAACCAAAACAAACGCTGCAAAACCCATCATTATCAAGAACAAACTCGACCCGGCACCTACTCCAACCCCAACTGCAGGACCCACATAAAAACCGCCACCGCCTGCACCAAACGGCGACGGAGCATAGTACGGTACCGAATACGAAACTCTCGGCTCCACTGAATAACTCCTCGACGACGATGAGGTATGTGACGAAAACGACCTTCCTCCCATTCTCCCACCCGAGGCGGCGAAAGCTAAATTGGGATCGCATGTGAATAAAAGCCCCATCATAATTGCCATTACCGCCGGTTTTTTTAGCCCTTGAATAGATTTGGGGATTATATTTGTTAGAATCTCAAGCGAATCGAAAAAAAGACACCCATTTGAACTTGGTCGTGAAAGGGATAAAGATTCTTTCTTTTTCGCCGCTAACAAGCATTTGATGCCGCTGAAATTGGGGGAACGCTGAGGGGTGTGAATCTTGTTCAAACTAGTGCTGAATTTCAAGGGTATGTGAGGGAACACGCTCGAATGGTTGCGTAATTGGGTCCATTTTAATGGGTTCAATTCTAGTAGCGAAGTGGTTGCCGCCATGGATTTGCTGAGTGAATTCTCAATTCGGCGTTTGCCCTCTTCCAAGTTAATAGGATTGATTAGAGGTATTATTTTTATTTTATTTCAAAGAACTAGAGAGATTTTTATATGAGATGACGGAATCCGATGAGGTCGTGAGATGGAGGGAATTTCGGCCACAAATGAAAAATAATATTTAAATAGAAAAATAATTCTGTTTTGGTTATGTTGATACACGTGGAATAATCAGAGTGGTCAGATAGTTAAATATATATATATATATATATATATATATATATATATGTTATTTTTAAAAGATATTTGTAATATTTTTTAAAAATTATAAATAAGACTATAAGAGTTCGATGAAGTTTATGGTATATTTATAATTTTCTATATACATATATTTATATCCATTCAATAAAAGTTTATGGTGTTGTATAAGAGGTTTATTTGTAATTATAAAATATTTATAAAAAATTATGGGCAATGTCAATTATATTAATTAAGTTTGTAATTGAAAATTTTATAATTCTTCAAATAATAGTAAGAATTTTTAATTACAAACTATTTTAAACATTTTATTTCTAATAAAAATTATAATTATATTTTTTTGAAAGGCAATTACTATCATATTTTAATTTTTTAAAACGAGCAGGAAATTGTTATTTCCTAACATAGAAAATTTCTTCGCTGAGAAACCGTAGGCCCAATAAGCCAGACAGGCCCAACGATACAAAAAATACCCCATTCAAACCGGAACTGAAAATTTTCTAGGGCACAAACGAAACCCTAAATCACTTGGTACTATAAAATCTGGGGTCTTGTCTACTCTTCTCTCTCCTAAGCTGCTGCCGTGCTGCGAATTCGCTTCTCTGTCTAGTACTAGTACCGGCTCTCGTGCATAATATTTGTCTAGGATTTAGCAGAATTTTAACCAACCATGGCGGACAAGGCAGTAACCATTCGAACAAGGAAGTTCATGACCAACCGTCTCCTCTCAAGGAAGCAATTTGTAAGCTTTAACACTAATTAATCTTTCGTTTTTTTCTCTTTTTGAAGCCAAACATAGATATGTTTGACGTCAGTGTTTTAGTTTCTGGTCTCAGAGATCTTGAGTTAACCCGTACTTAGTTATTAGCATGGTTTCGTTTTCTTAATTTCTCCATACTGAAGTGGAAAGCTTTATATGTGTACTAAATGAACAAACATTATTAGATTTAACTAGGCTTGGCAGCTGTTAGCTTATTGGTTTGTTTGAACATTCACTTTATGGTCATCATTGAAATTAAATATGTCCTTTTGTGGTGCTGAATGCAGGTTGTTGATGTTCTTCATCCTGGAAGGGCCAATGTTTCCAAGGTAAATATTTGTTTCGATGCAACATAGTTGTTTTGAAGTATGGCTGTCTATGATCATTTTGTATGTCGACGCTGATTGTCTACTTATTTGTTAGATGATGATTTGTTCAGTGTTTAAGCTTTGTATTGTTTTGTAATTTAAACAGAATATGAAAATTAATCTTTTTTTATTGTAATAGTTGTGATTGGTTGTCATCTATTATTTTGCGCTCTAGGTCCTGCGTGATTTTTTAATATAAATTGATAATAATTACTCTTTATTTTGTGCTACCAAGGCAATTTCGTTTTGTACGTTGGTATGTGGTTTTACCGATATGTATCTATTAAATTTACTATGGTTGGTTGTGAAGGCTGAGCTGAAGGAAAAATTGGCAAGGATGTATGACGTAAAGGACCCAAATTCAATCTTTGTTTTCAAGTTCCGCACCCACTTTGGAGGTGGTAAATCCACTGGATTTGGTTTGATCTATGATTCAGTTGATAATGCAAAGAAGTACGAGCCCAAATACAGGCTTATCAGGGTAAATATTGTTGACTTGTTTCTTATGAACTACTGCTGCTTGTTTCAATTTTGGGGTATACAGTCATTGCATTATTTTAGGTATGATTATTTGTTGGTTGTCAAAATCCCTTAAATAACTAATGATTTTAATCAAAGCCTAAATATTTCCTAAAGTTTTAGATTTTATGCATATATTCTGATTGTCCTTGATGTTTTTAACTTCTCTTCCTTTTTCGATGGGATGAAAAATTAACTATGGAAAAATGGTGGTAATTTGAATTTTTTTTTGTTCTTGTAATGATAATGTCATTACAACTTGGTTATGAAGTAGAACAGTTTGCAAAATTCTACCTTTTATTGTTGCATTTCAAACTTGACTCTTATGCTGAAATTGATATATGCGGTGGAAGTTGATCTCCCTTTCAAGCAACTTACACACTGTTCTGATGTGCTGAAATTTTGAATTATTTGGTCTAAGGTAGGCTTTTGAAGGATATTTTCTTTAAGGGATCGCCTAACAATTTATCTGATCTGACCAACCTATCAGACTGCTATGCTTGATTTATTTTGTAACTGGCCGATTAACACTCTCTTCTAATATTTATCCTTGAAAGTTGAGAAGAGTATATATGTGGGAGGGTTTCAAACACCCTTATGTGCCTACTTTTCAGCACTGATAACTGAACCTAGTGAGAATAGTACTCACAGAATATCAAGATGATAATTTATTTTTGAAAAGTTTTGTATATTAGATTTGTACCCTACTTATTATTCCTTTAAATTTCAACAATTTGATAAGGAGCAATGCTAAGTTTGGTTTGAGTGTTGTTACTCCCTCATTGCTAGGCCGAATACCTATTTTCATTCTTTTTGAGTTTTTTTTATAAAATGTTTATTTAATTGTTTTTGTCTTGTGAGTATATTTGTTGGCTGCAGAATGGACTTGACACCAAGGTAGAGAAGTCGAGAAAACAAATGAAGGAGAGGAAGAACAGGACTAAGAAAGTCCGTGGTGTAAAGAAGGTAAGCCAAATGTTCCTGAGCCTGAGTGGTTTTCCAATGGTGTTATGCCCATCTGATTATAAATTATGGTAATTTCTTGACGATGATTTTATCACTTACCTCATTTTAATTTGTGCAGACTAAGGCCTCAGAAGCGGGCAAGAAGAAGTGAGTTAACTGAGCTAGTTATGAAGAAGCAATTTTTCACCCATGGAGTTTCTCTATAGTCCTTTTTTAGTTGTTTTTGTTTCTGAAATGGAATCTTATTGTGTTGTGGATTTTGGTGCTATTTGATGTTCAGTTATATTGCCAGATTTTGAGTACTCACCAGTAGACATTTTTGAATGAGTAGTAATATATTTGTGTTTCATCATCATGCGATTTGATCTATTGTCAACATTTAAATATGATGTCATCGTGCTTTGTTTCTCTGTTCATTAACATTTCACAATTGGAACTATTGAATTTGGGTTGTATTCATGCTCTCAAAGTTGGTTCAGGAAATAGTTGTGAGCAATGGTCAGACTTGAAGTCAATGTTAAACCGCTGAGTCTCCGGCAAGCTGAGTTTGTGGATATAGATCAAATAACAATCCCTTTGCAGCATATCTATGCATTCGGAAAGGCTGATTACGGTGATGATTTGGGGGAATAAAATGCAAACCTGAATTATGTTTTTGGAAAATGCTCCGTAATTATTTTAAGCTAAAAGTGAGAGCTCTCGGCATAATACTTAAAAGAAACTTCAACAAGATTTAGGGTATAAGGCAAACGATCAAAGAGGAGAAAAAGAATGCTTTAGAAAAATAGCAAGGCAATATGAAGAGGTGTCGTCTTTCTTAAAGATAAAACCCGTAAAAGACTAACGAGGTATATTCTCTTTCTATAGCATTGTTTGTTCACGAGATGTACACAAGATAAATGCGAATGATGTAGATGAGCCTAGCTATACAAATGACAAAGAAGCGCTTCATCCCATTAAGATAAGCTATACAGATCAGTCATGACGATGAGGATACTGGTCATCCATGTGAAGATAAGCCATGAAGATAATAACAATATTTTTAAAATCCTAATATTAAGGATCTCTGCTTGTGATACCAAACACTACAGATTAAGATTTTGGTTCAGCTACTGAAACGATAATAACTTTCTAATCCTAACCTTTCTCAATTTAATCACGTGCTATCATCAAGTTAGTTGCCAAACTTAAAAATTTATCATACAGGCAAAAGATTATCTTGAATTGATTTGGATTGGTTGTCATAAAATCTAACCTATCAAACTCATATCCAAAAATGTCTTCTTATGTTGGAATTTGTTGACACATCGTGAGACTGGTGATTGTATATAGGGATGTCCAAAACTCAAAGTAAAAGATGGAACCAAGAATTACTATAAATTCTTTATGTTTCTCTCTCTAGAATTCCAAACCTTCCATCATACTTCTTCTATGCATTTTCTATGCATATTACCACAAAATCCATTGCTCAATATCCTGCCTTGACTTATCTATTTATAATGGACGAATTAATGCAATTATTCAATGAATAATTGCAATTCTTTCTAATGGTATCTTTTCACCATTAGACATGTACTTTGATCAAGGA
>JAVXUL010000009.1:2191490-2203678 GCA_035590515.1 Trichilia minutiflora | reverse complement strand
AATGGAGTTGTTTCGAAAGAGTTCTGGACTATTGTCGATGTAGCTGATGATTTTAGCTGGGGTTTGTTTCATTACCATGGGGCTGCTCGTGTTGCAGGTCAGTCGTATACTGGAGCAGTCCTCGTTAGCCCAGATGGGATGTACCCGAATGAGATAGAGAGGAAGAGATTAGTTGCTGCATTTGAGAAGTGTGGAGTCAAAGAATGGGAATTATTTACAGTTGATAATTGCTCATGCAAGAATCCTCCATTAGGAATTCCAGAAGGATCAAGTTTGCATTCTGTCATTGAACTTAATAAACTGAATTCAGACCTGCTTAATGTCACAGATTGATTTTTCTGTGCAGCCTTAGGTGCTCAATGTGGGGGAAAAACGTAATAAACATGCTAGTAGAAAAACTTGAATCATGGCATTAAACTGCTGCATATGGCAAAAAGTCTTAGTGAATCTCAATTTTAATGCTATATGATGATTATCTTGTCATTCCCAGGTGCGGCAGAGATTAGCATATCAGCAAATTATTCCCACAATTTGATGAAAATGCAACATTCATATGGGTGAAAGGTATGTTATACATTACAAAGTTCTTAATTTTCTGTGAAATTACATGTTTAGAAAATTATGATGGAAAATTTTTTATGTATGGATTAAGTGAATATTAGCAAAATGCAAGTGACTATTGGGCAATTGAAATATAATTCATATGGTAATTGTTCATTATTTTTTTGGCCAAATTTTGATGGCACGGGGAAATTATGTATATGACATTTTATATGTAATGAGAATTAATTCCAAGTCAATGGAAATGTAAGTGACCAAGTCGGTGGAATGAATGATTAATGCTGCAATTGTAATGAACATTAATTCTAAGGATTCCTACAAATATAACAATTCTAAGCTTTCTAACTATGGAACTAAGCCTGCATCCATGGCAAATAGTGAGCAAAATGTAAAGTTTGTATGAGCTTTCCTAACCATAGTAATTTTATCTTGATACAGTGGACAAAAGATTTAGTAGGACATTTTCAAATGGAAACATGATCTAGGAATAAAATTCTGACAGTTGAAGTAAAAAATTTAGCCATACCAAATCGGATAAATTATCATTTTTTCCTTATTTTTCGATTTAATACTCTTGGTATTTTTTTTTAAAAAAAAATACCCAACAGCCCTGTCTAGGCCAACAAAATTTCTCATAACAGAGGGGGTGTTGTGTTTATTTTTTAAAAAGCAAAAAGATATCGAAATATTAGGCCAAAAAACAGAGAAAAATTGATTCTTAACCTTGTTAACCACTGTCCATTTGTAATCAAGAATGTACCAAGTGCTTGACAATTTGTATTCAAAATACTTGCATGAAGATGAATGGAACATAAGTGTGTGTGTGTGTATATATGTATGTATGTATGTATGTATATAATAGCAACAACAATAGCTAGAGCTTGTTATGCAAATATTTTGACAGGGATTCAGGACAAGGCTAATGCAAATATTTTGAACTATCAAAAACGGACGAGCAAAACTAGAAGTTAAAGTGCATAATCTGCATATTTTCAACAATGTTTAACTAAATAAATCCTCATTTCTGCTTTCACAAGTATAGAACGATAAAATATTCTGATATTCTTTTATAACCGAGATTATTTGATGGGACAAAATTTTGCGCATCCCTTCACTCTCATGAATGAATGACAAAATTTGATACTAATAGTTTCAGTACCAGTGTCTAGTGGAAACTGATTTAGTCCAAATTAACTTTAGAAATTTAAAATTTGCATAATCTGAGTACAAAAACCCATTACTGCATACAACTTTTACAACTGGACGGATAAAACTAGAGCCAACAGAATATTGATGGCGAGTCCCAAACTTCTCTGGAGCATGCAAGACGTCGAAATTGAACTTTCCATGGGAGGAATCTCTTTCAATGGCGAAAACAGTGCAAGCAGGAGAAACTTTCCCTGTCAAGGATCCTAGCAGTGCATTGGCAGTAAACTAGTGCATTGGGAGTAAACTATCTTGACATATCTAATGAGAATACTCAGGATTTTGAACGATTTGGTCTCCTTCAGTTATTGTCTTTGAAGGATAAAAAAGTACCATCCATGTAGCTCATTAAGCATACCCAACGAAAAAAAGTATCAAATTGTGCCCTCCAAAGCCAGTAGTCGGTTCCATCAATTTTCATGGGTTCTTGGGCTGGTACGTTGAACACACTAATGGATTTGGTGTTGATGGGTTATCTGAAATGGGATTTTTTTAGAAAGAATGAAGCTTCCAAATGGGTGGTGGTTTCATAGTGGGGAACTAGAAATTTAGGAGATTAAAATTAAAAATAATAAAATTATTAAATTATATTATCATAATTAAAAATAAATATTTATTATTAATAAAAAATAAAAATATATTCTAGTAAATCACAAACGAACGCGTCATTCTTTTAAATCACGAAAATCATCAATAATTAATTTTATAAAAAAAGTTTTTATAATTTCTTTTTTAATATAAAGCAGCTAACAGTCACATAAGAATTCATCTTCAATCTTGTTCTGAAACTTATTCTTCATTATATTTATAATTGAAAAAGATCACTGTAATAATTTTAAAAATTGGAAGAGTAAGAATAAGAGTCATAACTCTATATACAAGAGGAAAAATCTCAGATTTGTTTATTTTCACCAACCAATCAGACAAATCAAAAATAATTGATAGTGTTTCAAAATTCGAAAAATATCGTACAAAATCAAAATGTTCAAATTGCATTTTGAGTTGCATCATCTTATATTTAGTAAAGTCTTGGGGATATAAAAAAAATTACCATTTCAAAAAAATAAAAAATTATCAATTATTAAAGACATAAAAAAATTATCATTTCAAAAAGAGAGAAAATAAAATACGTATTTAAAATCATAAAATCATAAATACCAAATTAAAATTATTCAAAGAAAACTTACTTTAAATTTTTTCATTTTCTTCAAATTTCTTCTAATTTTCATTCAAAATTTTTTCTTACTTTGATAAATCTTTCCCTTGTGACTTGATTTTTGGTGTTTATTTTCTCTAGAATGTGAGAGTTAAGTTTCAAATTTTGATTTAATTTCTTATTTTTAATAAAGAGCATAAGTTCGAGCGATTCGGAAAGAAAGGAAGGGAGAGAAAAAATAAGTAAACTAGAAACCATTTTTACTTGGCTAACTAAACTTAAAATTTTAAATTATTATTTATTATTTAATTATTTATTTATTTAAATCAATTAAAATAATTAAAATAAATTTTTTTCAAAGATTTGATGTAGACATAAATAATAGAATATTTCAATTACCATCATTTTATAGTATGTTTATGATTTAATGTTAGCTTTTATAGTATTAATATTTTTTTATTTATTATTAATAACTACATTTCATCTCAAGACATTTTACGTGTGTTTTTTTTTTCAAAATCTTGGGAGGGGGGGTTGATTGTGTGTGTATATGTGGGTGTGTGGTTGCTGGGACCCTCACCATCAAGGTGGCTCCACCCTTGTTTCAGAGTAAGCATTATCGTCTATGGTTACACTTGTTGAGTGATGTATGGCTTTGATATCATATATGACAATAGATAATATTAGAATCAACTTAATATTGTATTGGCATAAACTCGTTTACACATTACATACTAAAAGAGAAAGTCTAAGCAATATAAACTATATAAAGGTACTTAGACTTGTATATGTACATAAATAAAGACAGTAAGATATTTGACATGGAGATCATGAAATGGTCGCTTGATAGAAAGGTTTTTAGATTCAGAAAAAAGATAGCAATAATTAAATGTTTTCAATTTCTGTAATGTTGGAATTCGTTGACACCGTCGTAAGACTGGTGGTTGCATGCAGGGACGTCCAAAACCCAAGACAGAAGATGAAACTAAGAATTACTATGAATTCTTCAAGTTTCTCTCTCTAGAAATTCAAACCTTCCATCATACTTCCTCCATGCATTCTTTATGCATGTTACTGCAAAATCCATTGTTGAATATCCTACCTTGACTTATCTATTTATAATGGACAAATTAATATAATTATTCAATGAATAATTGTAATTCTTCCTAATGGTACATTTTCACCATTAACCATGTCCTTTCACTAAGGAGTATAACCCTGCATATGGTCATTCACTTTAATCACATGGTTCCAACAACTCCCATTTGATCAAAGTGATCAAGTTTACTTCCGATGATTGTATATCCTATGCGCACAACCAATCATTATTACCATACCATAACTAAACTATAAAAATTATGGTACACACATGTTACAATCGTAAAATAGCGCCACAATCAAAGTTAAGAAAATATCGTTCGTACTTAATTTTCAAGGCGACTTATACACATTAGGCGTCCGGTGTTACATCAATTCATCCTAATGTTTCTATACGAACTTTTACATCCAAGATGATTTATTATAATCTTTGTTAACCTCGCTATAGTGTCCTCTATCTTTTATCCGACCAATATGAATAATTATATCAGATAGAATTGTATCATTATTTTATCAGGCGTCCCCGATACTCAACAAATGATACCCTTTCACATGTTAATCACACATCTAGATGATTTCAAAACCATAGTAGTTATATGCTCTCTCTTAATAACTTCAGAGACAATCTCTTGGTCATAGGATCGGCTACTATCTCTTTCGAGGGGACCTAGTCGACTTTAATTTTCACCCCTTCTTTGGAGCTTTTTCCTCCACTTACAATTATATAGATGGTAGACTTGTTATTATATCACAGAATATATCTACATATACTTTAAATAAATCAAATTACAATTTATCAACATACCTTTTAGTCCATACAACTGTGCTATCCACTGTACTATCCATACAGCTTATTTTATCTGCTGTATTACCTGAGATATATTCTATTTTCATGGTGAGTTTTGCAATATATACTTATTTCTTACTTACCTAAGAAACTGTTGTTTCACCACAAAATACATTGTCACTTGTTGGTCCTGCAAAAATATGCATCATAATATCCAACAAGCTATAACTCATATTAACCAAGTAGAATTTCATACCGTTGATCCCTTTTAGATACTTGATGATATCTTTTACTGCTTGTCAACGTTCTTTTCCTATATTTAATTGATATTTGCTTATTACTCCCACTGTATGTGATATATCTAATATCTTTAGTAATATTAATTCCCAAATCCAGAATTTTTTGATGGAATTTTAATATTATTATCTAAACCAAGATCCTTTATGTCCTTTAACCAAAAATTCTTTGGTTGTGATATATCATTTTTTAATTCACCAAAAAATATAAACTTCACATCTTAATAAATACTATGTATTTTAATCGTACTAGTCCAAGTACTATATTTTAACTGTAACTTGGCTCTGATACCACTGTTGGAATTTGTTGACACCATCGTGAGACTGGTGGTTGCATGCAGGGACGTCCAAAACCCAAGATAGAAGATGGAATCAAGAATTACTATAAATTCTCTATGTTTCTCTCTTTAAAAACTCAAATCTTCCATCATACTTCTTCCATGCATTTTCTATGCATATTACTACAAAATTTATTGTTCAATATCCTGTCTTGACTTATCTATTTATAATAGATAAATTAATATAATTATTCAATGAATAATTATAATTTTTTTTAATGATATTTTTTTACTATTAATCATATCCTTTTGTCAAGAAATATAATTCTACATGTCACCATTCAGTTTGATAGTACGTCCAACATAGAATTTGGTTACCAAAATTATAAATTTAAAAGTTGTAAACCATCTTATCAGTTAAATTAATGGATAGACTGATCTGAATGAGCTGACTCCATTTTCGTGTAAAGCAACCAAGCCCAAGAAACTCTTTGTGAAAAAAAAGAAGCGACAAACCTGTGGATTGAAGAACAAGTACACAAACAGTTTGCCACTGCTTATTTGGCCATTATCTATCTGTGTCTCTATATTGACGTAAGCAACATATTTTTAGGTAAAGCACACGATCAAAATTAGATTGTTCGAATATAACGATCGTCTCTTACAATTATCAAAACTTTTTATTAAATTTTGAAAGTTTTATACACACACACGCACACATTAATTTAACGATAGAGTTGTAATCAAACAGAAGTCACAGAAACATTGAATGATAAAATAAAAGTAAATTCATTTTTTTTAATCCTATTCCGGTTACTGTTTAAAGGCATTTTAGTGTTGTCCCGACTATCCACAAACAGAAACTCCGGAGAATTCTGAAACTGACACGTCAGTTTCAGACAAAAGTACAAGAGAGAGAATCAGCAAATGAAGATTCTTTCTTGTCTCGATCTTTGCGTGGGTAAGTATTGTTATTATATATACTAGAACTCGTGGCCCTGTTTTTCTTTTTCTGTATACACGCTTCTCTCTTTCACGGCCATTCTCGACTGCCCATTTCCATTTTTGCTCTCATTTAATCTCAATTCCAATCATGGAGGATGCTAATGGTATGTTTTTGATGTTATTTCTTTATATCTGCTTAGCGGGTTTGCGTATTTCAGTGTTGTAATTCTTTCTTGATATTTGCATTTTTCATGTGTGAAGATGCAAGGTTGCGTTTGCCAATTTCCTTGCTTAGAATTGGATACAACTGATTGGATGGCTCATTTTCTTGTTCTTTGTTAACGGAATCAGTTTATTTTCTGTTTTAGTCGCAACTTTATTGGTTGCCATGCTTATTGCTTATTATTATTAGATGAGGTCAGAAATTTTGGTTGTGATGCTTGTGTTTTCTATTGTCAGTTTGAAACTCTTTTGCATTTCCTGGTCATCCGGAAGGTAATGCTAAATTTATATCTATATGAGAAATATGTTATAAGTGTATTCGTATTCATACCTGCTTCTTCCTAGAATTGGAATAGTTTAACATCAATGTTTTAATTCTCATTATTGAATTTTTCTTGTTCTTAGTCAGTGGACCATATTCTGCTTCCCATTTCGGTTGTTGGAGCTAAAAAAATGACACTGAATGAGGATATAACAATGAATTCTGTATTTAAGCCTATTTTGGATCACATGGTTTCATTCTTCATAATTTTACATCTTCATGGGAGAAGTTCATTTTTGTTGAAGTAGGTTGTTTTCAAAAATAGTCGTGGCTGCTATCACGAATTTCATTTTTGGTTATTGTTACATCAGTTGTGAAGGATAGAGATCACAAATTCTTAACAAAAACTGTTGAAGAAGCATACAACGGTGTTGAATGTGGACATGGAGGTCCATTTGGTGCAGTCATTGTTCGCAATGACGAAGTAGTTGTCAGCTGTCACAACATGGTGTTTAATAACACCGACCCAACTGCACATGCTGAGGTTACAGCTATTAGAGAGGTTGGAGTTTTTTTGGAAAATTAGTTTCTTGAAATGTATTCGCATAATGTTTTACTTTGTGTTATGACTTCTTTATTCTTTGTATTTGTGTCTTGCAATTCCTCTTACCATGTGTGTAAAGTAATAACCAAATTTGCAAATCGTTTCTTCAACTTCAACATAAAAATTGTCTAGAATACATATTTATATGAATAGAGTTCTGAATTAAAGTATGAATTTTTCCTGTATAAATTTGGTTTTAGCATGGTTTTTGCAAGTGGTCCAAAATTTTCAGGTTTCAAATGATGTGTAGAACCTTGCCTTCTTTCTTACTTTTACTATCAGAGTTGCAGCATACTGAATATTATATAATCTTCTTTGACTCGTATGTATTTCGTTCCAATGATTGAAATCAACCTCTCTTTCAGGCATGCAAAAAGCTCAATCAAATTGAGCTGTTAGACTGCGAAATAAATGCCTCTTGTGGGCCATGCCCAATGTGCTTTTGTGCTATTCATTTTTCAAGAATTAAGGTCAAATTATCAAATCTATTTTCATTTTTCCTTCAACATTCTAAACCGCAAAATAGAAAATTTTTTGATGTTTTCTGTGCTCATGTTTTGGTTGTAGAGTTTGGTTTATGGAGCAAAAGCAGAAGCAGCTATAGCAATTGGGTTTGATGATTTCATTGCAGATGCATTAAGAGGTACTGGGTTTTATCAGAAGGCTCATTTGGAGATCAAAAAAGTAGATGGTATACTAGTGCTGTCATTGCAGAACTGGTGTTCGAGAAGACTAAGGCCAATTTTCCATTGTATTGATTTCCTTGGTTTCATTTGTGATTACAAGACTATAACATGTTTCATAAAAACAGATGAACCTTTCCTCAATGTAATTGTAATTGTAATTGTTTGTTTTTACATTGGTGTTTTTTATAAAAAGAAAATGAAAATAAAAACTTGCATATTATTGTATTTACTTCACAAAAATGACGAAAACAATTTTGTTCATCTAAACTCTGTGGCATAAATCAATCTGTATTGTTACCTCAAAAAAATTTAGTAATAATCGCTGTACTGTAAATAGAATTCAGAGAAACTTCAATGATAAAAATGAAAGAATAATAAATTCATTTTTCTTAAACGGTTCCGCAGAATTCTGAAACGGACACGTCAGTTTGAGACAAAAGTCAATAGAGTGAATCAGCAAATGACGATTCCTTCTTGTCTTAATCTTTGCTTGGGCTAGAACACGTGACCCTGTTTTTTTTGTTCACTTTACACGCTTATTCTCTATTACACGGCCATTCTTAATCACCCATTTCCATATTTGCTCTCATTTCATCTCAATTCCTAATGGTTCGCTTCTTTCTTTATTTCTGCTTACTGAATTTGTGTAATTCAGATTTCAGTATTGTAGTTCTTCCTTGACCTTTGCAGTTTCCATATGTGAATAGGAAAGTTTGCATTTCGCACTTTCCTTGCTTAGAATTGAATACAATTGATTGCATGGCTTTGTTTTTCTCTTCTTTGTAAATGGCATCAGTTTATTTTCAGTTTTTCCTGCAACTCTATGGGTGACCACGCTTATTGCCTATTATTATTATTATGTGAAGTCAGAAACTTTTGTTGCCATTCTTCGGTTTTCCGTTGTCGTTTTGAAAAACTCTTGTTTCAAAGTTCAATGAATCCGAATGATTGAAATGCTATGTTTTTATTGTGCCCCCTTCGTGCTCGATCAGTGGTGGAAACTAACGATGGAACTATTGCTATTGCCGCTGCATTTCGTGGTCATCCAGAAGGTAATGCCATATCTATGTCTGCATGATGAAGATGTTAAAAATATTCGAATTCATGTCTGCTTCTTCCTAGAATTGGAATAGTTTAGTATCAATGTCTTTGTTCTCATTATCGAAATTTTCTTGTTCTTAGTCATAGACAATATGCTTCCCGTTTCGGGTTGTCAGACTACAAAATGACACTGTATGAGGATATAAAAATGGATTTAATATTTTTCATATTTCATAACCCCATGTCTTCATGGGAGAAGTTCATTTTTGTTGAAGTAGGTTGTTATATTAGTTGTGAAGGATAGAGATAACAAATTCTTATCAAGGGCTATAGAAGAAGCATATGAAAGGTTTTGAATGAGCATATGGACGCCCATTCGGTGCAGTTGTTCGCAACTGTGAAGTAGTTATCAGCTGTCACAACATGGTGTTGAAGAACACCTGACCCAACTACAAATCATGAGGTTACGACTTCTAGAGAGGTTGGAGTTGTTTTTGAAAAATTAGTTTGTTAAATTGTAACCGTATCAACTTCAACATAAAGATAAAAATTATATAATATTTTTACATAATCTTCCAGTGATTGAAATCAACCTCTCCCTGTTTGAGGCATGCAAAAAGCTCAATGAAATTGAGCTCTCAAGACTGCGAAATATACTCCCCTTGCGAGCCATGCTCAATGTACTGTGGTGCCATTCATCCTTGTAGAACAAAATCGAATAACTAAATCTAATTTTTATTTGTTGTTAAACATTCTAATCAGCATATTATAAATTTTTTTTAAGTTTTCTTTGCTCATATTACAGAAAATACAGAAACCTTTCCTTATCATATTATAAATTTTTTTTAAGTTTTCTTTGCTCATATTACAGAAAATACAGAAACCTTTCCTTATCGTAATTGTATGGCGTTTTAAATTGGTGTTTTTCATGAAATAAAAATACTGCTTTTCTTATTATTTTCAGAGTTCGCACATTGGTAGTAATATTTTTTAAAAAATTGAATTTTGATGATTTTTCTTTTTTCAAGCTTTTTTATTTTCCCAATTTGAAGTGAATCATTATTACTCTAAAACACTAATATAAATAAATTCGAATATAGCTTTATTATAAAGTAATCAATTAGTTGTTGATAAACGAAATGTAAGAGAGCAAAACATAAAGGTCTTGGCAGCATCAGCATAGAGAAAACCATTTGCATATCATCTCTAAGGGGAAGTAGTTAATTTTGTTTTATAAAAACAATAATTAACAACATTTGGTAGGAGCTGATGCACTACCGAGAACTTGAAAATACCAAATGTTCGTAATGAACATGATTGACACTTGTAATTCATTTATCATATTATTGTAGGTATTTCACAAAAATGTATATAAAAATAAGAAACACACAATTTTGTCCACCTCAAACTCTCGCACAAATCAATCTGTTAAATATTGTTAACTTCCCTACCTCTTCTTCTGTAGAAACTGAAAGGAAATTACATGTATAAACTAGGCTAGCTACAGTAGCAAACCCTCTCATTGCAAAACCTTGCTGATATTGCTTCATGTAGCAATACATGCACATGTGGTGATCCCAGCTGGACATACACAACAAGAATTGGAATCTCCTCCTATTTTAGATCCATTTTGGCTTTTTCTGGGTGCGGTGCAATCAAAACTTTGTGAACAAAATGATAGATGCACGAAATGATCAAGACATTTTAACTTGAATTTGACGGTGTATATTTATTAGAAATTCAACATAAGATTGTCCGCCTGCAGGCATCTTGTCTTCAACCAAATACGAGAAGAACATCATTCCTGTAATTTAATCAAAACAAATGAGGATCATGATGTGACATGGTTTCCTTAGATAAAATGTTTTCCATCAGATGCCAGGAAAGAAAATAGGTAGGCTACAGTAGTAGTAAACTACATTTGAGTTCATCTCATCAGCTACAACCAAAAAAGATTTGCAAGGATTATTGATATGATATTGTTGTGCAATGGGGATGATATGATATTGTGGTTAAAACATAAACATTGCCTTGCAAGATAGATAATTCTGCAATTAGCACAAAATGTTTTTTCTAATGCACTGACCTGAAGGATCTCCTTTCTTGCAAAGCTTTAAACTGCAAAGAGATAAAATAGAAAAAGTTAATAGGTATTGCATCAAATTGAGAGGTCATTGATATCGGTTAATATAAAATTCAAACATATTGGGTATTTTGGTCTTCAAAATTTAGGAACTAAAAGAAAGTGTCATACCGTAGGTAGGAACATCTTTGACGCCTTATCTCATTTATGACATCATTCAACTTCTTTGACAATGGATTGTCATATTGCTGTAGCACAATCTACACCAACACCAAATTATTAGTCACAAATTGATCAGTTGCATAATAAAAGCCATAGCCCAGCAAATGCTCAGGGGAAGGTGGAAAGAGAAGAAATGAAAAGAGGGTAACCCGCCACATCTATTTTCTTGTTAAATAGTTTATCTAACAATTACAGAAAAGGTATCACCAGGGATAATATAAGACATCGTTATCAAATGATTTGGTAAGGACTAAATCTGAGTGCCAGCAACTATGGGCATCTTGAAATGTATTCATGCTCTCAAAATAAATCTAATTTTTGGCACTGCAAGACCTCTAATTTTACAACTACAAAATGTAATCACATCGAATAAGAAAGGCAAGAAGCTTTTCAAGTTAAATGATATGTAGTCATCGAGAGTTCAAGACATGCTGCAGTCTCCTTATAGTTCTATAAGGGCCAGTACTAAATGGAAACATTTCCCAAAAGGACTTCTGTCAGTCCTGAGAGTAGGCACTAATACAACCTATATCCCAAACTGATAACAGTACTACTAGTCAACATTTATATATTTGCCAAGGATTAAGAATGAACTACCTGAGTTGGGATTTCATCAACAGAGGAAAGGCCAAACAGCTGATGCAAGATATTTGAATCCACTGAACTCCCAATATATATTAAAGCATCCTCACCATTCTCAAGAAGATAGATTCCCTCATCGCTCACATGTTCACTAGAAAG
>JAVXUL010000009.1:2170929-2191390 GCA_035590515.1 Trichilia minutiflora | reverse complement strand
TAGATTAAGAAACAAGAGGCGAAGATCAACTGGTACTCGAGATTGAGGACGATATCATATATATATATATATATATATATATATATATATTAATTTAACGATACAGTTATAATCAAACAGAAGTCAGACAGACTCTGAATGATAAAATAGAAGGAAAAAATTCATTTTTCTTGATCTGTTCGATTACTGTTACAAGAATTTTGACTGCTATCTGGACTATCCACAAACAGAAACTCCGGAGAATTCTAAAACGAGTCAAACGACAAATCAGTTTCGGACAAAAGTACAAGAGAGTGAATCAGCAAACAAAGATTCCTTCTTGTCTTGATCTTTGCGCGGGTAACTATTATTATTGTATATACCAGAACTCGTGGCCCGGGTTTTTTGGTTCTGTCTACACGCTTCTTCTTTCTTTCATTGCCATTCTTGACAACCCATTTCCATTTTTGCTTATCTGAATTCCAATCATGGAAGATGCTAATGGTATGTTTTTTATTTTCTTTCTTTATTTCTGCTTAGTGGGTTTGTGTATTTCAGGATTGTAATTCTTTCTTGATATTTGCAGTTTTCATTTGTGCATATGCAAGTTTGCATTTGCCAATTTCCTTGCATAGAATTGGATACAATTGATTGCATGGCTTCATTTTCCTGTTCTTTGTAAATGGAGTCTGCTTATTTTCTGTTTTTGCTGCAACTTTATTGGTGGCCATCCTTATTGCTTATTATTATTAGATGAAGTCAGAAATTTTGGTTGTGATTCTTCTGCTTTCTGTTATCAGTTTGAAACTCTTTTACTTTAAACTTCGATGAATGTGAATGATTGAAATGCTATGCTTCTGTTTTTCCACTTTGTGTTCTAACAGTGGTGGAAATAAAAGATGGAATTACTGCTGTTGCTTCTGCATTTCCTGGTCATCCAGAAGGTAATGCTAATTTTTTGTCTGAATGATAAAGATGTTATAAGAGTATTCGAATTCATGCCTGATTCTTCCTAGAATTGGCGTATTTTAACATCAATTTTTTCTTTCTCATTATTGAATTTTTCTTGTTCTTAGTAAGTAGACCTTATTCGATCTGCTTCCCATTTCGGTTGTCAGAGGTAAAAAAATGACACTGTATGAGGATATAACAATGAATTCTATATTTAAGCCTAGTCTGGATCACACGATTTTCATGGTTCATAATCCTAGATCTTCATGGGAGAAGTTCATTTTTGTTGAAGTAGGTAGTTTTTTGAAATTAGTCCTGGTTGCTATCACAAATTTCAATTTTAGTTATTGTAACATCAGTTGTGAAGGATAGAGATGACAAATTCTTAACAAGAGCTGTTGAAGAAGCATATAAAGGTGTTGAATACGGAGATGGAGGTCCATTTGGTGCAGTTGTTGTTCGCAACGATGAAGTAGTTGTCAGCTGTCATAACATGGTGTTGAAGAACACCGATCCTACTGCACATGCTGAGGTTGCAGCTATTAGAGAGGTTGAAGTATTTTTTGGAAATTTAGTTTCTTGAAATGCATTCGCATCATGTGTTACAATGTGTTACGTAACACATGTGTTACGACTTCTTAACTCTTTATGTAACTGTTTCTTGCAATTTCTCTTACCATGTGTCTAAAAATCACTGAATTTGCGTATCGTTTTTATTGAACTTCAACATTAAGATTATATAGAGAATACATGTTTTTGATGAAATGGGGAGTGAATTGTTCCTGTATAAACCTGGTTTTCACAAGTAGTCCGAAATTTTCATGTTTCAAAATGATGTGTAAAACCTTGCCTTCTGCCTTATTTTTACTATTAGATTTAAACCATACTGAAGATTATATAATCTTCTTTGACCCATATGCATTTCGTTCCAATGATTGAAATCAACCTCTATATCTTTCAGGCATGCAAAAAGCTCAATCAAATTGAACTCTCGGATTGCGAAATATACGCCTCTTGTGAGCCATGCCCAATGTGCTTTGGTGCTATTCATCTTTCAAGAATTAAGGTCAAATTATCAAATCTAATTTCATTTTCCTTCAACATTCTAAGCTGCAAATTATAAAAAAATTTATGTTTTCTTTGCTCATATTTTGGTTATAGAGACTGGTTTATGGAGCAAAAGCAGAAGCAGCTATAGCAATTGGGTTCGATGATTTCATTGCTGATGCATTAAGAGGTACTGGGTTTTATCAGAAGGCTCATTTGGAGATCAAAAAAGTTGATGGTACTGGCGCTGTCATTGCAGAACAAGTGTTTGAGAAGACTAAGGCCAAATTTCCATTATATTGATTTCCTTGGTTTCATTTGTGATTACAAGATTGCAACATATCACAGAAAAAACAGGTACCTTTCCCTATTGCAATTGTAATGCTTCTAAGTTGGTGTTTTTCATCAGATAAAAATAGTGTTTTTTTTTTTCCCTCACTGTTTTCAGAGTTTAAATATTGGCAGTAATACTTTTAAAAATTGAATTTTGATAATTTTTATTATTGATTAATAAAAACATTAAATCAATAATAACTAAATAATATGAATCATGGGATAACATAATGTAATATTCAAGTTCCAATAAAAAAAAATTAGAACCTTTGAAATTTAAATTCTCCATAAATTAAGACATTATTTTCAAAATTTTCAAAGATTCCTTGATTTTAATTTGAAATATTAACCTTCATAAATAGGTATTAATATTTGCCATATCTATAAATGGATTATTTAAAGGAAGTTGAAAATCAAATCCCTTAACATAAAATATTTCATTCAATACAAATATAATTTGTGATTAATTATTATTATTATTATTATTCCATTACCATATTAACTTCTAGAGGTAATTAGGCTTATAAATAAATGTGATTCTCTCCATCACCCCTTGTTTTCCTAGTGTAGAAATCACACAATTTCTTTAGCATCTCAACTCTTGTTAGAAATAATAGACATAGATTTTTATTTCATATAATTTTTTGGAGTTCATTTGTCTATAATGAAAATTCCCCAACACTGAATATATTTTTAATCACATGTTTTAAAATAATTTTATTTACCAAATTTATTATCATCAGAAATTCTACTTAATAACTTTGTTTCATCAAAATTCATTGGGTAAATCATTTTATATGAATGAACAATTTTATTCATATGTTTTTAAAAAAAAAAATATTAGCCAAAATGGTTATTTTCATAAACTAGATATAATGAAATATTTGAATAAATTCGTTAAGTAAATTATTTTATGTGAATTTTCAAAGTTCAAATACATGCAATAAAACTTATTTGATTTTCTGTAATTAAAATATTAGTAAATTTTTATCACATGTTTTAAAATAATATTAATTGCTAAACTTATTTTTCTCATAAATTAAAAATCATAATCTTTTTTTATTAATTTTGTTTCATACAAATTCATTTGAGTAAATTATTTTATATAAAATTTAAAATTAATGCACCTACATTGAAAGTAATTTGGTTATTTGACCCTGTGCACACGCAGCACCCTATGACTTAAGACGATTGTCAGGTAATCTGTGTTATCTCGTCTTCATAGGGTTATATCAGTCCCGTGTAAGGTTAAACGCTTCAGTGATAACTGGATATAAGAGTTTTTACTGTATATAAAAAAAGTTATTGGGAAAGAAATATAATATGAAAATATTTTCAAACTACAAATGATATGAGAGTTTTATTGCAACATATCTGCAAAATTTGGTAATAGTCAATATTTACATAATATAAAATTCATGTGAATATCTGTAGATTTTTAGGAATTTTTTATTTTTATTTTTATTTTTTTACATATATCAATATATAAATATTTTATGTTCATTTAAATTTTTATCTACCTAAAAATATTTTAATATTAGTTTAAAAAAATATATTACTCGTAAAAGTTAAGTCTACAAAATTTATGTCTATCAACAACATAATTATAATTATAATATTTGTTATAATTATTAATTAATAATAAAAAATATTTACAATTTAATTTTATCAATAATAATTCAAAAAAAAATATACAAAGAAACAAATGACAATAATACTAGTTTGGCAAAAGCGAATTAAGTAACAAAAATCAAACTTTAATTTTATTTTTATTGAATTAAGGCCAATTTTAATTTTCTCTTATCATTAAAATTATGTTTTAAGTTTTTTAAATATATTTTTCAAGTAAAAATAGAAAAAACACATAAACACATTCAAATGTGATTTAATTAAGTTTTTAGATTTTATAAATTTAGTACAAAACAACATTGTTTTGCCTATTACATATACATATATAAAAATAAGATGCTCTGGCAGATATTTTATTAATATTAAATCTATTTCAAACTCATGGCGAATTTTCATTATTAACATCAAACTCGTCCTATATCTCTTCAAAGCATATCCAAATCCCGTTAAATCCCAACAAATACAAAATTACCATTCCTAGCAATAAATAATACATTCTTGGATGGTTAGAAATACTTTCGATTAGAATAACGATTATTGGATTGCATGTAAACCAACGGACTAAATTAGAGATTAAAGAATTGTGAAGGACACATGACAGATGAGATTAAAAGGTTGGATTAGTATCATTGATTAATTATTTTGAGTGTATAACTTGTGATTTGAGTATCTTCTTAAGTTTGATTTTAATTAATTATTCGTGTCTTAAATTTGATTTTAATTAATTATTCGTGATTTAAATAAAATATTTAAAAAATAATATATTTCATTAATATTTTTAAAAATTAATCGAACGAAATCTGTTTAATCAACGAAATCTGTTGATAAGAATGAAATCTGCTGTTGTGAAACAAAATGTAAGAGTGCATAAATCGCCTGACAGCATAGAGAAAGATCCATCTGCTTATCTATATCTACGAGGGGAAGGAGTTAAAATTTTATTTTATATAAACACTAATTAACAACATTTGATAGAAACTGAAACACAGCTCAAAACTTGCAAATACCAAATTTTTGTAATGAACATGATTATTGTATATACTTCTAATTCATTTATCATATTACTGTATATACTTCACAAAAATGTATAGAAAAATAACAAAGAAAAAATTTTCTCCATCTCAACATCTGTCACAAATCAATCTGTTACATATTGATACCTTCCCTACCTCCTTTTCTGTAGGAACTGAAGGAAAAGAGCGGAAAACAACAAACAAAAATAATAAAATAAAATAAATATAAGCTCTCAATATTTTATTACCGCCATTAATCGTGCATGTATAAGTTAGGTCAGCTACTGTAGCAAACAAAACCCTGCTAATATTGCTTCATGCAGCAATACATGCATGCAGATGTGATGTGGTGATCCCAGCTCGACGACATACACAAGAAGAATTGGACTTTCCTCCTATGTCAGATCTATTTAGGCTTTTTCTGGGTGCGGTCAAAACTTTGTGAGCAAAATGATAGATGCACAAAATGATCAAGACATTTTAACTTGAATTTGTCGGTGGATGTTTATTAGAAATTCAACATAAGATTGCCCGCCAGTGGGAATCTTGTCTTCGACCAAATACGAGAAGAACAGCATTCCTGTAATTTAATTAAACAAATGAGAATCATGATGATAAATGATTTCCTTAGATAAATGTTGGGAAAGGAAATAGGTAGGCTATAATAGTAGTAAACTACATTCAAGTTCACCTCATCAGCTAAAACCAAAAGACATTTGCAAGGATTATTGATATGATATTGTTGTGTAATGGGGATGATATGATATTGTGGTTAAAACATAGACATTGCCTTCCAAGATAGATAATTCTGCAATTAGCACAAAACGTTTTTTCTAATGCACTGACCTGAAGGATCTCCTTTCTTGCAAACCCTTAAACTGTATAAAGATAAAATAAAAAGAGTTACTAGTTATTGCATCAAATTGAGAGGTCACTGCTATTAATTAACATAAAATTTAAACATACTGGGCAATTTCCGCTTAAAAAATGAAGGACCAAAAAAAAGTGTCATACCGTAGGTAGGAACATCTTTGACGCCTTATCTCATTTACAACATCATTCAACTTCTTTGACAATGGATTGTCATACTGCTGAAGCACAAACTGCACCATCACCACCACCACCAAATTATTAGTTACAGATTAACAAGTTGCATAATATAATCCATAGGCCAGCAAATGCTCCGAGGAAGGTCGAAAGAGAAGAAATGAAAAGAGGGTAACCAGCCAAATCCATTTTCTTGTTGAAGAGGTTATCTAATAATTACAGAAATTAAGGTATCATCAGGAATGCTACAAGACACGATTATCAAGAGGTTTTGTGAGGACTAAATCTGAGTGCTAGCAACTATGGGCATTTTCAAATTGAATCATTCATGCTCTCAAATAAATCTAATTTCTGGTACTGCACACCCTCTAATTTTACATCTATAAAATATGATCTCCCTGAATAAGCGAGGCCAGAAACTTTTATAGTTATATGATATGTAGTCGTCAAGAGTTCAAGACTTGTCGCAGTGTCCTTATAGTTCTATAAGGGCAGCCAATACTAAATGGAAATATTTCCCAAAGGGACTTCTGTCAATCCTGGGAGTAGGCACTAATACAATCTATCCCAAACTGATAGCAGAACTAGTCAAAATTCATATATTTGCCAAGGGTTAAGAATGAACTACCTGAGTTGGGATTTCATCAGCTGGGGAAATGCCAAACAGTTGATGCAAGATATTTGAATCCACTGAGCTCCCAATATATATTAAAGCATCCTCACCATTCTCAAGAAGATAGATTCCCTCATCGCTCACATGTTCACTAGAAAGAGGAAGGAATGGCGGAATAACAGACCCATCTTCTCCCTGCCATTAGCAGATTGTTAACAATAGTTTCAGGAACATATTTAGAACACTATAAAGCATAGAATAAGCTATAGTGATCAACACCTTAGAGTCAAGGTCATGGATTGGCACCATCCTTGGGTACACAAATGGAACCGCCAAAGGAATAGAAACAGAGGAAACATATGATATCCAAAAAGATCGCTCATCTATTCTTCCCTCAGTTCGCAGTCCCGTACTTTTAATTAATGCTGAAGAACGAATAAAAGAACAATATTTATCAACCCATGTTATTCTTTAACAAAAAATGCCAAAGTAAATCTACACATAATTTTGTACCTAAATCTACTTACTAATGTCAAGCATGCAAGTCATCTCCAACAAGCACAATGTTTCACATCATCTTAACCAATTTTGCAGATGCCCAATCTACTAAAAGTTAGTACATACATCAAGCCTTTCAATCCTCCTAACACAATTCCCCTCGTACTATAATGATAATGAATAATAAAGAGAAAAGAACTCCTCAAAAATGGATGTTCAATTACCGTGACAATAGCTCACACACAAGTATTAGAGAATAATGAAAAATATACCGTCAAAGATTGTTAGCTTTACATAAGTGCTAAGCAGCATAATACATTCATATAGCTCAGTACAAATTAATGCACAGTAAAGTATTTACCAAGTGTGTATAAAGGCAAAAGTTTTAGAGCCTCTGGAAGAATAAGCTGCCCAGACGATGATACTGTAGCACAAAATTTACGATATGAAACCAGAGCATTGACACAAAGACTTGTCATTTGTTCACGGACATTTGCTAGCGGGGTGGAAGGAATTTCGCTTGCCGCTACAAAGAGTAAATTTAACAAGAAAAAAATAAGCTTTGAGTTTTCATCAAATAAAATAAAAAGAATCCAAAACCTACAATTGCTAGAACAAAAATAAAGAATGAAACACCCAGACTAGAGCTCATGCACAAGCAAAAATGCTAGTGGGAAAAAAATATGTGATGCTGCCATCAATTATTGATGAAAGAAAAGAAAAAAATTTGGCAAGAAAATATTGATAATTATAGATGCTGAAAAATAAGAAAAATTTTTTGTCATGGGCCCACTTACTGTTCTTAGCAGAACTGCAAAGAAAGTAGAAAGAAGACAATAGAAACAAACTGCATAAATAGAGTCAATACCTTGCTTCATGAAACACGTAAATTGAGTATCCAAGTCAGCTGAACGGTATAGATTACTTAAATTACTGGTGCATGGCAAAGACAAAGTTGTAACACGAATTCTTCTTTGGCCATAAACAGTGGTATACAAAAGGGCACACTGACAACAAAAGAAGAATATAATCAAAGAATAAGAAAAATCATCTTCAAAATGCTAAGAGACAATAAAAAAAAAAAAAAACTTCATATGTTAACTATGACAGATTGTTGAAAAATTAGATTGTACCACCAAAAACATAGATATATATCATACCTGAAAAGAAGCTTCTGAGCCATCCTGCAATTTATCATCATGCTTTAACGTTACCATTATAGCTTTGTTACAGTCAATCTGCATGGTAAACAGGACAACTCAGGTTAAAAATCTCAGCACAGATGTAGCTAGCAAAATATGCTGCGTCATATAAAAACATAGAAGCACCAGTAATACAAGAATTGAAATCAGGAAATAGAATGAAAGAGTCAAACTGCAGTGGCATAAGTTCAGTTGATTAGCTCCAGTAAGACCATTACAAAAAGTGGTGATCTCGCAATATCTAATTAACACCCAAAAGCTTCTGCTAGGTGAAAGGTTCAGAATGTATCTAAAAATTATTATAGTAATAATTACAATAATAGTGATACACATCTCATTTAATATGATTTAAAATCCAGTTTGAAGTTAGAGAAAACTAATATAACGGCAGGAGAGTATATAATTCTCTGCACACCAGTTTCTAGGGTTGCATGAGTCAAGAAAAGCTATGGCTTAGTGACACAAGGATGAGAAGGGACTAACAGCATCATCATAAAACAACATGAAAGTCAACAAATAGTTAGAATATACAAACCGCAGGTAGGTCAATGTCTGTTGGAATCCGTTTGCAGAAGTTCCCATGGTACTCTTGGACTTGGATTCCCTGTAAAAGATTATAATAAAATTAATTTATGGAACAGAGCCATTCTCAAAAATGGAAAACCAATTGTCTTAGGATGTAAAGAAGCAACAAAAGGTTCAGTATATGAAAGATTACTTGGCTGGATCTGACACGCATAACTGCCTCAAAACCTTGGGGCCTGGTGATGTTCCATCTAAGATCGTTGTATAATTTGGCAGGATCCGAAAGAGCTGAGAATGGATAGTAATAATAAACCTGGAAAGAGTGAAATATTTGAAGTTATATGAAATAACTAAAAAATACAAGAAAATATTTTTGTTCTGGTGTGCAGGGAGGGGAACAGGAAAAAAAAAACAAATTTGAATCATTTGTTTTTATTTTTCTTTCAATCAAGTTCCTCATTAGGTTACTTGGATCTTATTGACGTAATTGCATGATTGGGAACACAAAAATCGTGGCAAAACAGGAAAGGGAAGAATGGGAAAATAAACCGCAGATATTTTAACACAAACAAGCATGAACAAAGAGAAGATGTGCAGGCTTGATAGTTGAAATTTTGGTAACATGTCATGTCCGAAACTCATAGAAGATATGCTTGGTAATCATTCATTGTGGTAGAAACAGTAAGATGCAATTGGATGTGGTGGCATGGCGGTAAGTAAGGTGTAATAACATTCTTTTATTCCTATTGATCACCCGTTAGCAACACCAAGATGCCTGTTAGCAGGCTCAAAAATATCTTATTCTACATCCTAGTAGTTGTTTTTAATGGACTGGCTTATTTTAACATGAGCAAATTACAACTAACTACAAGAACCCAGTATTTTCCATGTTTCTTTCATTGGCCATTAAAGTGGAAGAAGGCTATAAGCATAAATTAGTGTATAAAATGGTCAAAGCTCAACTTCCGTTGGGGTATTGACAATTTTAAGGATCACCATTTCAAGTCAGTTTCTCAGAAAGCATGTCTCAAGATCAAACAGCCAATACCTGTCCTCCAGTAATTTTTGGGATGACAGAGATGGAAGTGATATCTACATAAGTCTGGGTAGTGATAAACACATCAACACAGACCTGGAAAAACAGATGAAAAAAAAATGTCATGGACAAGGATACTGTGCTCACTGTAAATATCAACCGGATACCTATAGCAGAATTTACAAACATCTAAGGATCACAATCAAGTAATAAGAAATCACTCAGAAGTTCACCTGATACTCCGCAAACTCAATTGCCATTGCCTTCAAAGTTTTATCCGCTAGTTGGAGCAGTTTATGTGCCTCCTGAAATCCGTCAGACTCAATGATAATTCAACCCAAAATCATAAAATATAATCTGCAGTCGGACAAAAATCCATAACAATTTGCACAAATAATATAAGAACAATCATGGAGGCAATGAATTAACTGCCTAACCAAAAATGTTACACAAATGAAAATAGGACTAAGAAGTAGAGGAAAATCAGAAAAACATAATCACATTCTTGTGCACAAAAAGCAATTGTATGCTGTATTGTAACTCAAACATACAGATAGCAGGAGAAAACAACATATAAATTCATACCTTCTCTCCCGCTGAGATATTACTTCTTCCTTCAGCTTCTCTAGCAGAAAGGGCTCCAATACCAACTGAAGGCAAGACTGTATGAACACAGTACATTTATCAGAAATTACAAATTGTTCCATAACAAGCTGTCAGTAACATGGAAGAAAATGACAGTCTGCCCATAAAAATTCCTCCACATACAGAACCGATAAGTGGCATTTTCTTTTGGAGAGAGGGGATGGGGCAGGGCAAGGGTGTGGGGGGTTAATAGTGATTTAAATTAGTAATGACTGCTATAATTTCGTAGCCCCAGACAAACAAGAATATGAACAAAAGCAGCACGATTTCTAGACCTTCTATATGCAATCATGTGCAAGTATAAACAACTATTTTACAAAAATCAAGCATTTGAATAGGCCAATAACAAGAAACTTGCAAAACAACACATGAGCTTGCCTGATTGAAAGACTAAAAGTTTGCCTCCAGTATTCTTCATCGCCAAGAAAGCAGCCTGAAATAGCAAAAAGGTTCTAAGTTCGCAAATATTCATAAGGTATTGAGATTTCAAGCATTTCTATGCAAATGAACTTTCCGTAGAATACCCGGACTGCTGCGCCAAAGGCTGATTCAGCAGTTCTGTTGTTCTCAAACATGGAGGGAATGCTCTCCAGCAATAGCTCTAAATGTTGACGGCACTATATCCACACAAGAAAAAACCAATATTATGGGAAGGTGTTTGTAAACTCCTCAGACAAGTAACTGATAAACTGATTAGAAGTTATTAGCACAGACTTCAAAACATAAAAAGATTCGCCCAAAAAGTAGCAAGTAGCCTATAAATTCAAGAAGCTCACTTCAGAAAGTGGAACAATAACATCGGTTTCCAGAGGAGTATAAACATCTTCCACATCGGGGACAATGAGCATCAATGGCTGCAAATATACACTGATATTCTAAATCAGCCAGAGAAAAACACGTATGCAGCACAATCAAATACTAAACAAAAGGTTTAGTGAACAGGTACTGCAACCAATCAACAAGTTGAGGTTTGCATAGGTATTAAAATTACTTATGGAAAATCCAAAAGGTTATTACAACTTTTATTTCGAGTGGTTTGTCATTTATATTAGCCAAAATATCCTAACAACCAAGTTACTATTCATTTTGCTTATTATAATTAAGAAGACAAAAAACGACTCAAATAAAGAAAGACCCACTCAGTTTCTGCAAAAGAGACAGATTAAATGACACAATGATAATGATTCAACAATTCAACGTTCTGAGAAAGTGCATGTATATCAAAGCTGACTGCAAAATAGCACAGAGCAAAATATAGGTGGTATATTACTCAACATCAATGTTTCATTTGCTATACTGTTAAACCATTTGATCTGTGAAACAGAAACAAGCCACCCACCCACCAAAAAAAAAATGATATTTTGGAAGAAAAACAACAATAAGTCAACTTAGAAGTCAAAAATTTTAAAGAGAAACAGCTGCAACTATAAGTGACCTGCTGTAGTGCACGTTTCAAATTGTAGAAATGGATTGTTGAGTCAAATGTTGCAATTCCCACCATTGTCCGAGGACCTTCCTGCAACAACAGAAACATCAAACCTAGTTACTAAATTGTCCTTCTCACAACTGAAGCAGAAAGTAATTGAACGACTATTAAGTCAAATGTGCTTCTCAAAACAGACTTTCAAAACTTCAAATGATTATATAGACAAAATCTTACGGGAAGATCTGCAATAACTTGACCAATAGCACTGCAAGCGGCAGCAGTTGCACCAGTTTGCAAGGCGTTCATGGATACATCAACGAGGAAGAAATACACAGCCGGCATTGGATCACGCACCTGGCATAACATTAAAGAGCAAAAAAAATGAGGTAACCAAATGTCTCATATAATAGGACAAAACATAAAATAGTTGGTGGAAGAATACAGAAGAAAACGTCTTTCTATAAGTCCTACAGATTTGAAGTTCAACCAACCATATATTCCTTTGTGGCAACAAACTCAACCGTCCCCCTGCACAGCTCAGGTCTTTGATCAGCATCTCTACGTCTACCATCTGGACCTATATTGCAGTGGTAATCATGGGGTGTGTCATCAGTAAAACCTACAAAATGAGAAGGAAAGTGAGAAGAATGTCATAAATCACCTCCTCTCCAACCGTCAAAGCATATTTTCAGATGATAGAATACTGCAAAATCCAAATACTACTGGTGCCTATATATGATAGAAGTATTTAACAATATATAGGGGCCCCTCTGATGCCAACTACTAGAGTAAGAATTTTAATCTCACAATTTCCAAGAAGTTCCACATTCAATCAGACAATCTATAGAACCTTATATCAGACAATCTATGTATAGCGTAAAACTTTTTCAACTTCAGGGAATGGGGAGAGAAGGTGAAAAGAATGATTAATATCTATGTCATCTTCTACTCCAACCAACTAAACACTCATGATGAAAATGATATAACACAAGATAAAGTGACTATGTTACTTACCACACAAATTGCAGATAAACCTCCTTCCCTGATCAATGAACTTCATGAAAGGATTTACGTAGGCTTTACAGCGAGAACACCGAACAGGACCACTTTCTCCGAAATCTACAACCTAAAACAAGAAAAAGTATATAAGCTGCAGAAAACATATTCTTTCTCATAAACTGTTACAGATTAGCGAACAGATGCAACATTGCCAGAATTTACAAAGAAAAGAGAACTCGTGTAACTACAGGCCAATGATTTGGCTTTAGTTTGAAGCAACTATAAATTGTCCACCAGCGTTGTTATTTTGTAAAACACCCTCCCCCTAAAGGAATTGGAAAAATAATTGTCCCCATAAAAATCAAATTTTCCCTCCCAAACAATTCAGTTAGTGGCTGGGAAGCCAAACATACCCAGCAGCAAAATAACTGAAAACAAGTCAGGTTCTTCCTCAAGTACTCAGCACTAACCCCAAATTTGAAATCAAGGCTTATCAAAACTATGGTCTTTGCATATCTATGACTCATTTCCCAATTAAGAAACTTTTTTTCTAGTTGAAAGAAAAAATAAGTAATTCTAAGCTATCAGATTAAAAGTATAAGAGAAGAAAAATATCAGGTATTACTTCGACTGGCTCCTCTTGTGGATGAGGAAGAGCCAAAGGTTGGACCAACAAAGCCAATTGCATGCCTGATGTTGCCAAAAGGTCATTAGTACATGGAATCTGTTAAAGAAATAACTCCATATTAGATCAAAAGTTATGTGTTTTTCAAGTGAAATAAAGAGAAGTAGTATTTCATAAAAGAATTACAGAATACAAAATGATTTCCACATTTGCATTTAAAACTTGATTCTAACCTGGCTAATAGTACATCTCATGTAGCGTGGACTGCAATTCCCCAAATCTCTAACAATGTATTCACTTGTTGCAGGCTTTAAAAATTTCATACAAATAATTAGCAAACAGACTGCATTAAGTTACTTATAAAGAAAAAGTGAAACAAATTTGAATAAGAAAAATAAGAAACCAGAAACATTTAGTAACTTTTTTCTTCTTAAGTTCAAGATCAAATCAAGTACCGGAGGCAGATTGGACTGATTTCCTTCACGAGTATCATACAGGACCACCACAGAGCTGGGAATGGGCCGTGGAATTTGTTGAGGATCTATCTTTGATGATGCAGACACCGGGGCACCAGTTTGAGCCATAGCAGGAGGCATAGTTGTCATAGATTGAGTTGGTAATGGTGGAGGCATACCAAACATTCTAGGTGGCTGTACTGACCCAGGAATTGGTGCTGATGGGCCCACCTAAAGGAAGCCAAAAGGTTTAAAATCTGATCATTAATCATAGAGTATCATGAAATACAGAATAATGTAAAGTCATTGCATTATTTATGAAAAATTCTCATGTAATTTGGCCCAAAATTCTGAAGATGTTAAAACAGCAAACTATCCTAACCAACAAAAATCTTCATAACACAAAATTTTATAGATGAGCAGGATATAACTAGACTCAAGCACTCTCCTTCCTTCCCTTCCTAATTATTTCTTGTTTAGTATATACTTGTTTTTTTAGGGCCAAAAAAGCTCTCATTGTTTGAATTCTAATTTATACTTCATTGACTAATATTTTAGCCCTGTCTTTTAAAGCATATCACATCCCTTCTGTTAAATCAGCAATTGTGTAATCCAGTATAAAGACTACTCTAATTCAGATAAATAACAGCATAATGCCAAATATTCTAATTCAAACTTATTACACTACAAATTTGCATTAATATTAAGAAAAATCAATCACAACATTCATTTTAAATAAAAGAGCAGAAACAATTAATAATTTTAATTTCAGCATGCTTATATACCTACACATTGCTTAGGTGAGACAGCGTTAACACAATATGATCTGTAACACCTCATCCAGTAACTCTATTTCCAGAGTCCAAAGAAGTGAAACAAGAATTTGAAAGCTTACCTGCCGAGCAGACCATGTGTGTGATGCAAAAGGAGGAACTTGAGGTGGTGGACCATGAGGAGATGCTGCTGGAAATAATGGTGCACCTGAAAATGGTGGAGCATTTTGGGAAGCTGATGAGAATTGAGATGCACTTTGAGGAGCCGCTAAGAATGGTGGTGCATTCTGGGGAGCCGCTGAGAATGCTGGTGTGATTTGAGGGGCAGCTGACAATGGCGGTGCACTTTGAGGAGTTGCTGAGAAAGGAGTGCTTTGAGGAGGGAATGGTGGCACACTTTGAGGAGCTGATGAGAATGCTGATTGCGGCAGAGGAGGAAACCGCATACTTGGAGACTGCTGAGGGGATCGTGCTGAAGTCATCATTGATGGAGGACCAACAAGTGGTGTTTGAGTTTGTTGTGCACTACCTGGCAGAGGAAAACGTGGTCCACCCGAAGCAGCAAATCCTGTTGGCCCATTGCTTTTCAAACCATCCGGTGCTCTAGAAGGGGGAACATTCAAACCACTACTCAAAGGTGAAGAGGAAGTGAGAGGAACTGGCCTAAGCCCATAAGTCTGGGAAGCTGGACGAGTTAATGAACCTGAAGGTGGAAAAACACCAGTTTCAAGCACCCCAGAAGCAGGAACTCCGACAGGGCCACCGGGCAAAGCACCAGGAGGAGGTCTAGACCCAAATGGCAAGGATTGGCCAGCTGATGGCCCAGAGGGCCTGACCGGATCCACATTTGGGGGCAATGAGGATTGTGGGATTCCTGTCGGCCTAAAGACCACACCAGGCGGTGGTTGGCCCGAGCGGGACATTGGTGGTGAAGAGGCTGTTGAAGGAAATGGTGATGATTGGGCAAAGAAGGCTGGTCTAGGAGCTGAATCGGGCATTGAAACAGGTCGGTTTAGATTTAAATTTTGGAAATTATCGGATAAGGAATTGGGGTTTTGCTGTAAATTAGGATTATAGTTTGATGGTGGTGGTCGCTGTTGCCTTGGTGGCCCTGGAGGCACAGGAGCTGCTGCCATTATTGTAATCTACCAAGCCAAACCTTAATTCGTCTCCACGTTGTTTAACTAATTTAAGATTCTGTGAATACTTATCAACCTATCAACAAGAAGAATCCAAATCCAAACCCCACCCGTCATCAGAAATCAAAAATCATAAAAAGGAAAATACAAATAATCAATCAAAACTTACAGATACAAATATATTAAATTCAAATTTTCTCAATAATATGCAATAAAGCAACAAATTTTATTTTTGAAACAAAAATCTAACCCATCAACTAAATCAATGTATCGTTAAAATTAATCAAAATTCAGAAATAAATGCAAAATTAGGATTGCTTTCATCAATCTAAATCTCAGACCAATAAAAAAAAAGAACTTTCTAAATAGAATGAAAAGATGACAAGAACCATTGATGGTATGAGTTCGGATCTGCTAATCTGCAAGAAATGCAGGTCAATTACTAGATCTAGCACAGTTATGTTACGGTTTTCCAAAAAGAAAAAATAAAGAGTGAGACAGATTGAAGAAATTAATACTTTTGGATCGAAAATGAGACCAGCTTGAGAGATCCCAAGTGGGATATAGCGGTTGACGATTGAAGAAGCGGAAGAAGGCGGGTTTGTCTATTAACAGTAGCAAGTTTCGATGTATCGTTGTCCTAAATTTGGTTAAAAAATAAAATAAAACGGAAACTTTTCAGCAGAGCAAAGTACAGTGTAACATAATTCTCCAAGAAATAAAAATATAAATATAAATGCGGCATGTATGACTTGGTAGCAGTTGTTGCATGGTAAATCTTTTAACAGTGGCAAGACATGTTGTTATCTCCAATCAGTCTGACATGTAAGCATTTGTGTTCCATGTAAGCATTTATGGGGTTTTATTTTCTATTCCTGATTAAAGTTTGGTAATTTTGATAAGATCTATGGTGGAATTGATAGCTAGATTTGGCTTTCATCTTCTTCCTTTTTCTTTTTTTTTTTATAGAGATTTTTATTTTAAATATGGGATAAATCATAAATGCATATAACAGTTAGCAGTAGCCCTTATTGTTTTACCAATTTAAGATAAACTTTTATTCAAATTTTTGTGAGCACTAATTAATTTGATTTCTAAAATTATTCTCTTGCTTATTTTAAAATTAGAGGAAATTTTAATTTGTGAATTATGATTATGTCATTAATATGAATAAATGATAATGATTTTGGAAAGCATGTCCTGAAATCAGCAGAAATTATTAAAAATTTTATAAATATTATATCCCTTAAAAGATAAAATAAAATAAAAATAATGCTTAAAAAAATATAACAAGTGATGATATTATATAATTTCTCATGATTTTCTCTTGATTTGAATTTTTACTTAAAGTAATTACAGTCTTGTCATTCGCAATTATTAAAATATTTTTTTAAATCAGCAAAAAACAAGGCTGATTAAATTATCAATTTACTAATAACCAAAAAGTCCAAAACTATTTAAAAGAAAAATTAATTTGGATTAGAAATTAGGACAAATTAATGTTCCCCATGTATTTGCTACGCGTCTTTATTTGACAACTACTATTAATGCACCGACTACCAATCCATTGAACATGAATTATTAACTATACATTAAAATCATGTAAATGAATCATTAGAGTTCCGATATATTTATAAATTATATTTTTAAAAATATTATATATATAAAATATATATTATAAATATAATTAGGTTCTCTAATGTATTAATTTTATCTATTATTAAGTTCATATGACAAAAAAAATAATTCACATTCTTAATTTTATCTTCTATTTTTAGAGGGTCTTGTTGACAATCATAAATTGTTAACTCAGTAATTCATTTATTGATAGTTAAAAGAGAGAAAAAACTAATTTAATAATTTTATAAAATAATAAATAGCAATCCATATCCACATTGGAGAGTAAATTTTGGAGATGATATTTATCAATACTATGTAAGATGTAAGTTTCTTCATATTAATGACATAATATATTTTCTATAAAAACAATCCATTTATATATTAGAGATGCTCTTAGAAGACTTTAATCTTAACAGGTAGTAGCAGGTAATTCAAGGATTTTAATTATGATTGTTTCTTTTCAGAAGGAAAGCGAGGAATATTTGAGTTTCATGATAAAATTTCTTATCATCTGCAGCTGCACTTTAAGAATACTCCGATCAAGTGGGTAAAGACAAGCAATAGAAGACTCCAATCAACTTATACACCAGAAAATCTATAAATTTTGGCCAAGGACAGATATAACTGAAGAACTTCGTAGACCTTGCTGTCATCAAAACTTGAGAAAATCTAGCAGATTAGCATGAAATGAAATTAAAAATGTACAAAGTAACTTGGAAAATGAAACACAACTTGGGAAAACATCCGCTGGCTTATTGTGTTGTAACCAGATTCAAGCAGATATAGTTGAAGAACGTCATAGACATTCATGAAGATTATACCTTTAATAACTGATGGAACAAAATTAAGTACTAACCAATTCAGCACGAAGATTTCTAAATATTGGACAAATCAATAGTGATACACATCGAGCTGAAATCTGGAAAAATTGATGCAATGGGTAGTATATTTATACGAGTCTAATATAAGATTGAAATTCAAAAGCCTTGGAATCCACCAAAAAAATTATGAAAACCCTTAAGTTTAGAGAAAATTTATATTATTTAAAAAAGAATTCTCTGAAATAATAAACAAAACTTTTTTTTCAATTAAAATAAAATATATCTTTATATAGACAACTATTATAATCCTAACTAAATAAGAAAGTTAGAAACCTTAACTAAATAAAAAAAATAATAGTCCTAGTTAAATAAGAAATTAGTTTAGTAAATATTCACTTTAGAAAAGTCCTAATTAAACAAGAACTCATTTTAAGAATTTTTTTTTTATTTTGATAAAAATATAATACTCTGCCCTTTCAATGTTTTGATCCATGTACATCCACATCAGTCTCTTCCACTTGGAAAGAACTCGTCCTCGAGTTGTTGTAAATTCAAAACTCAACCTTTTATGGATTTCACCAACATACCAGACATATTTCTTAGTCGTCCATTCAATAAAATCAGTTTCAATCCTTGCCAATGTCATCTCCACTTGAATTGTAAGAATAATATCTAGAATCCAAAACTCCCTTGTTTTAGCCATTCTCGAACAAAATTCATGCTGCACAACGTCTCTTCATAACAACCATTCCCATATCCTCTTAAAAGTATCAACCTCTGAGTCATATTCGAAAGTAATTTATTTCACCCTCTACTTGTTGCACTTGTTCTAGAGTAGATATTACTCCATTTTTGGCATTCCAAATTTCACTTATTGTCCCATATTAGCCAAAGTAAATCCACAATATGATTCTAGTAAAAATTTCACACCACGAAATCTTTAATACATATTCAACCCCACTAATCAAGTCCTTAGCCAAAATCCATCCATTTAAAGGTTTAAACCAATTGACTCAAGTTAAAAGAAAATCACCTCTTGGTTTCAAATCCCAATGATGTCGTATGTCGACCATTGAAAATAATCCCCTTGGAATAACTTCTTGAGATTCGGCTAATGGTGGTTTAACTGGCTTCAGATCATATTCTTCTCCCTCAGTATGAACCTCCTCTAATGCCATTAATGATGATCTTATACCTTCATCAATGTCATAAACTTTCTCATCTTTGTCATCTTCATCATCCTCATCTTTATCATGTGGATCACATATGACTTCCTCCATATCTTCCTCTTCTCGTTCACAAATAAACTTATTCCCCCTCAAGCTCAAAAGTTTCAGAGACAAGCTTATTCATAGGTGGATTGGGTAACTCAACTTGTATTTTGAATTTACTAGTGTAAGACTTTGGTTTTTGTTCAAAAGATGCTCCCAACTTGTGATCCTAATTATATTTTTGAAACTACGAAAACTCATATTGCTTATAATCAGATAATAAGAATTTATCCTATAACATTCATCGCATCATATGTCAAGTATATATAGGTGCTCTACCTTCTTTGCTTCGATTTTTTTGCACTTTATCCCACCAAATAGCAACTCTCCCCTTTAACCTATATACAACTTGTTGGTTTCGAATGGCCTAAAACATGCATCATTGAAGTTCTCTCCCTAGGAAACTAACCCTAAAACTATGTTTTCAAATGAAAAAGAATACACTAACACAACTAACTTCACTCGTCTCTACTTGGGAATATCCATATACTTAAAAAAAATTTGACTTATGATAACTAACCTAAAAATTGATCTACACCTAAATAAGCACCAAAAATTGAAAGGGTTGCCTCAAATCAAAAATTCTCCTACTCCCTATTGACTTCTCAATTACTAGCGAGTTCCCTATCGTAACCATTACGGCCATAGCTATTGTAGAGTTGCTCATCTAAATCCTAGGATCTTTGCTAAGTTCCCTAAGCATACAATAATGGAAATTTTCAATATTTGAATATCCGAAGCAATTAAATGATCACATACTCACTCAAAGCCATTTCCAATGAAGCTTGAAGTCCTCCCCCAAGCCTCCAAGAGT
>JAVXUL010000009.1:2153701-2170829 GCA_035590515.1 Trichilia minutiflora | reverse complement strand
AACCATCATCCTAAAATATCAATTTTCAAAGCCTTAGTATTTTAATTTATATTTAATTCTTATTTGATAATTTCTTCTTAAAATCAATCCAACACTTGTTCTACCTTTTCTATTGGATATGGGCTTAGACATAACCAATTAGACTCTTAAAAAAATCGCTCCTTATAGATACGACACTTGGACTCACCAGACTACTCTACAATAAGACAACCTATACTTGGGTACAAAATCAAATTGAGATCAAGTTCTCAGATGTATTTCTAGAAGAGTTATCCAGAATGCCAACAAAACGAGAGTTTGATTTTAGTATTGATTTAGTTCCAGGCACTGTGCTAATTTCAATGCCACCTTACCGTATGGTACCGACTAAACTCAAAGAATTGAAGATACAGCTTTAAGAGCTGGTTGATAAGGATTTTATCAGATCAAGTATGTCACCTTGGGGTTCGTCGATGTTCTTTGTTAAGAAGAAGGATAGGACTTTACGATTGTGTATAGACTACCAACAGTTAAATCGGATTATTATCTAGAATAAGTATCCACTACCCAGGATTGATGATTTATTTGATCAGTTACAGGGAGCAAATGCGTTTTCAAAGATTGATTTAAGATTAGGATATTATCAGCCTTGGATTAAGGAGTGTGATATAGCTAAGACACCCTTCCAGACATATTATGGTCATTATGAGTTCTTTGTAATGCCATTTGGGTTAACTAATGTCCCAATCGCATTTATGGATCTCATGAATCGGATATTCCATCATTATCTCGATAAGTTTGTGATTGTTTTCATCAATGATATCTTAGTTTACTCGAGGACCAAGAAAGAACATGCTCAGCATCTGCAGATTATAATGCAGAGCTGAAAGAGAGAAGATTATATGCCCAGTTTTTAAAATATAAATTTTGACTTCGGAAAGTGATATTCTTGGGACATGTAGTCTCGAGGGAAGGAATTTTTGTAGATCCTCGAAAAGTAGAAGCTATTGTACAGTGGGAGAACCGAAAACTACTAGTGAGATCAGAAGTTTCTTGAGATTGACAGGTTACTATCGAAAGTTTGTTGAGGGTTTTTCTTTGATATCTGCTCTATTAACACGCTTAACGAGAAAAAATATTAAGTTGAATGGGATGAGAAATGTGAGAAGAGTTTTTAGAAATTAAAGAGTCGTCTTACCTCAACTCTGGTGTTAACACTATCTATTCTTGGAGAGGGATAAGTAGTGTTCAGTTATGCCTCTAGACAAAGGCTAGGTTGTGTTTTCATACAGAATGAGAAGGTAGTTGTCTATGCTTCAAACCATCTCAAGGAGCATAATGAGAATTACCCAACTCATGATTTAGAATTGACTGCAGTTGTTTTTGCCCTGAAGATTTGGAGACATTACTTATACGGAGAAAGGTGTTAGATTTTTACTAGCCATCAGAGTCTGAAGTATTTGCTTACTCAAAAGGAACTAAACCTAAGGCAGAGAAGATGGCTTGAACTCATCAAGGATTATGATTTGATGATTGACTACCATTCAGGAAAAGGCAATGTGGTGGCAGATGCCTTAAGTAAAAAATCTTGGATAACAGTGGCATATGTTCGATCAACATACCTTTCATTATTACTGAAATTAAAGAGTTTGCGAGTGACATTAGAGTGCGATCAAGATGGCTCAGTGTTAGCCAGTTTTATGGTGAGACCGACTCTATAGGAACAGATAAAAAAAAGATAGATGCAGGATCTAGAGTTAATAAAAGCTTGCCAGAGAATTATGGATGTAATGCTGGAGATTTCTATCTTTCTCAGGATGGAGTTTTAATATTGAGAGGTAAGGTATGTGTACCCTCAGATGATGAAATGAGAAATGCTATCCTGGAATAAGCTCACTATTCAGCTTTTGTAATGCATTTTGGTAACACAAAAATATACAGAATCATCAAAGAGAGCTATTGATGGTCTAGAATGAAGGGAGATATAGCGGAATTCGTTGTCAGGTGTATGACCTATAGCAAGTTAAAGCTGAACATCAGAAGCCAACAGGAACACTTTAACTGTTACCCATACCAGAGTGAAAATAAGAACATATCACCATGGACTTTGTGATAGGACTACCATGTACTCAAGCTAGACATGATGTAATATGGATGATTATGGACAGATTGACTAAGTTTGCACACTTTTTATCCATCAAAACTAAACATTCTAGGACTACCAAGAATATATCACCATGGACTTTGTGATAGGACTACCATGTACTCAAGCTAGACATGATATAATATGGATGATTGTGGACAGAGTGACTAAGTTTGCACACTTTTTACCCATCAAAACTAAGCATCCAGTTGAGAAGCTAGAAAGACTATTGTGACAGAGTTTATAAGGTTGCATGGTGTACCTATGATAATTATGTCAGATCGAGATCCCCGTTTTACATCTCGATTTTGGCCTAGTCTTCAGAGATCTATGAGTACAAGGTTGAATTTTAGCTCAGCTTTTCATCCTCAGACAGATGAACAATCAGAAAGAACTATTTAGATACTAGAAGATATGTTGAGAGAGTGTATATTAGAGTTTCATGGAAACTAGGATCGATATCTGCCACTAGCTGAGTTTGCCTATAATAATAGTTATCAGTCTAGTATAGGAATGACACCATACAAAACTTTGTATGGAAGAAGGTGTAGAATTCCTTTATGCTGGGATAAAGTGGGCGAAAGAAAACTAGGTAATGTGAAGTTAATCGAAGCCACCACTGAGAAAGTGAAGATTATCCGAGATAGGTTGAAGATAGCACAAGATAAACAGAATTCGTACTCGAATAATAGAAGAAGGGATTTGGAGTTTGATGTGGGTGAGTAAGTGTTTTTTAAGATATCACCCTGAAAAGGAGTGATTCGATTTCAAAATGGAGGAAAGCTCCACCTAAGATTTATTGGACCCTTTTAGATCATCGAGAGAATTGGTCCAGTAGCATACAGATTGGAGCTACCACCAAAAATACAGAGGATTCAAAATGTCTTTCATGTATCCATGTTGAAGAAGTACGTTCTCGACCCCTCTCATGTTATCCGTTTGTCTCCTATTGATTTGAGAGAGGACTTAAAGTGTGAGATACAATCAGTGGCTATCCTTGATCGCTAAGAGCGGGTGCTAAGGAGTAAAGTAATTCCTATGATAAAAAGTTTTATAGAGAAGCGATGCAATTGAAGAATGACTTGGAAGCTCGAGCTTCAGATACAACGTCAATACCCCCATCTTTTTCAATACTAAGGTATGTTAAATTTTAAGGACAAAATTCTTTTAAGAGGGGTATATTTGTGAGCCCTGTGTTTAGATCTCGAGGATATACTTGTAATTTTTTTATTTACTATTCATATATTTCCATCCCTTATGCATATCGATGGCTCGTCAGCACGGTTTCAAGATTATATTTGAGATTTTATTGGCTGAAAAGAGTTTGAGAGTGTAAACTCAGAGATCGCATTAGTATTTTTCAAGATTTGAGAGGACTCAAGTGAGAATTATCATTTTTGACAGATTCAGTCAATCGAATAGCTTGTTTCATTCAACCGGCATTTTGGTGACTCCTTAAACAATTTATGGCATTTTATTCATTCAAACGAATAGGAAAATTCGTTCGATCGAATGAGGCTTTGTTCGATCGAATGGATGATTCATTCAGTCAAAGTGTTGATTCATTCAAATGAAGAGGGATTCGTTCAATCGACAAAATTAAAGTCCCCTGACTTTTTGGGATATTGAAGGATTCGTTCGAACGAACCCTGATTCGTTAAATCAAAGTAGACAATTCGTTCGAATGAACTTTGATTCATTAGACCGAATTGGCATGAAATGATAATTTTTCCCTCATTCTAGAAGCTTCTCCTTAAGAAAACTTAGGGGCAAAATGATAATTTTATCCTTAAATTTATAAAAAGAGGGGCTGAGCCTCCTCCCTCACGTTTCCCTCTCTTTTCCTCCTCTCCTCCTCTCACGTCGTTTCTCCCTCTCTCTTTCTAAGTTTACCATATTTTGCCTAAATTTTGATTTCTCTTCGTCTATCGATCATATTCCTTGCATCTATCTATCCAGGAGTGTCAATTTGACGAAAGAAGTACGGAGAACGAAAAGTGCATCTAGGATTTCGGGAGGAAATTTTAGAGTTTTTTGACTTCCGTTTAAAACCAAGAAAAATCAACGATACCACGAGATTTGTAGCGTCATTTCTAACTAGTCTGCATATTTTATTTTATATTTTATTAATTTTTGTTCGTATGGGTATTACTGTTCATTCGAGGGGATTTTGGCTAGATTTATCACTTACATTTAGGTTTTATGCGTTAATTAGGTTGTAGTGAAGTCGGATAACTCGCTAAGAAGCTAAAAATATAATTTCAAATATTTTAATTTGGCATAAATAGTAATCGAGTTACTGTTTCGATGAGTTTATGGGGTCCACCTATTAGAATCACGAAATCGAGTCATAATAAGCTAGTTTAGTAGCAATGTGGGTTCACGGTAATATTATTTATATAATTAGGTGAATATCGAGGGTTTTACCTGATTCCGTATAATTATCAACTTTAAGAAACCCAGACTATCATGCATATCACTCATTCGCGTCGTATTCTCATTTTAGAAATGTATATTGATATGATTTTGGTACATGTGTTTAAACAGCAATGCACGAGCGAGGAATCCGCGTATCGATCCAAGAAAAGAGAAAAACTAGGGAGAGTATACCCTCCCTAAGTAGTGAGTGAACATTTTTATGTTTTTATTGATTTAAAATACTTTTGAATACTCTTATGTGAACACTCAATATGTTTTTAAATAATCTTTATGTGCATTGTTTTTGTTTTATGCATACTTGTTTATTTATGGATATCCATAATTTGTAATGATTATGCTTACGCATTTATGGCCGGAGGCCAAGATGAGTTATATTTGATTAATATGGTAATATATAAATGTTTTTGATTTCTTGATATCTTGTTCGATATATGTAACTTGTGGATATTGATATATATTTTGGTGATAACGGGTATGAAGGCTGGGATTGATTACTGTAGCTACAGGGGAGGTAGCCTAAGGTCAGCCTAATAGAGAGGTCGCCTAGATGAATGGAGACTTCACAGGTGAGGGTGGTGTATAGATGTATTATTGTGATGATGTGATGGGATTTGACCACCTGTAAGTCTCGTCGGATTAGTCACGGATATTACCCAGTGGCTAATCCAAGGCGAACGTCAGTGGCGGACTCGTTTTTATCTAATCAAACCTTGCATCGCTTACTTTCTACATTCAAAAACCTACTTTTACAAATTGCATGATTTTATTGCATTTGAAACTCATTGACGGTCTCAGGATGTCCAAAGTTAGGGTAATATCCGAGAAAGGTAGTCAACCCAATGATTTTCGATATATGATTTGAGGTTTTGAACTAAAAGAATTGATTTTCATTGACTGTATCTAATGTATTTTAATTGTACTTTTATATTTATAAATTAAGTATTATTTATTTATGTTCACCTTTAGTTCACTCACGGAGTATACTCCCATATATTCACCCCCCTCACTCTTCAATTTAAGGTTCGGATAGTTAGCAGCAAGCAGTGGTGGTGATTCTTCAGAGTTAAGGGACTATCAAATATATGATAAGTCTACTCACTCAATTCTGTCTTTACTCCACTGGAGTCCGCTGTCCATTTTATATTGTTTATGGATCTGATCTTTTTATTAATTGTAAAAGAATTTGTAAGAAATATTTAGATTTTAATTTGGGATAGATTGATTCCCACATATTCATATTTTAATGAACATTTTATGGATTTATTATATATATATATATATTTCAAACTGTTTGTGGATTACTTTGAAATGATTCGGAGTTTTGGGAGAAAAATTATTGGAAGTGTTTTATTTACTGTCGATACAGGTTTTGTAAATGTCTTATAGGTTTACAAGGTGTATTATGTATGATTGGATACATCCTAAAAGTCTGTGACGGTTGTCACATGTAGGATTCACGAATTGGATTGTGACATATAAATTCATCCATTTTATCATGGAATATTTATATTATTTTTGTTTAGTTTATGAATATTGAATGTTACTATTAGTTATGAATTATCAATTATTAATGGAAGTTATGGATATTCTTTGTAAATGTAAATTGTTCAAATATTTGATACTTAAATTGAACCATTAAAATATAAATAAACATAATTGGTATTATAATAAAATCGAAAATTGAATCGAAAAATTAAATATTTTGAACCATGATAAATAATAAAAGTATAATACGACCTAGTCCAGCATCAGGACCGTCTTAGCCCTTAACATGTCTACAAACTCATGTTTGGTATGATCCATGAAAGACTCAGGTTGAAACATAATACCAGTTATGTCAAGTCTAAACCCTTAACAGGCCATACCAAGTCGGAGCCTAAACCTAGGACTTGAATTCTCAATTTAACATGATCCTGATATTGGATTGAGCTATGCTTTTATTGTTTATCAAACCTTTTTATATCATACTATACTGTTTACATGCTAAGCTTGTACCGAATCATATTAACCAGTCGCCACCTCTAACAATAGTTATATAATAAGAATAATTATAAAACCATAGCAACAATAATAATATGATGATAACACCTTAACATCTCAATACTAAATATAATTTTAATGTCAAATAATCTCTAATTAAAATCAACATATTGCTATTATGATCCTAAAATTTGACAATGTTAATGTGAGAATATATAACTTAAATTTAAATGGCAATTTTAGATGCTTTATTAGGCCTGACAAATTGGAGACTCATAAGATAAAAAAGGTAAATTATATTTTTCCTCGCTACTTTATAAAATATTAGGAAGCTAAATGTTAGTATCCCAAACAAGTCGAGATATCCTATATATACACACACGGAACCTTCTTGTCGTGCCTTCTAATTTGCAACGGCTGATTTCAGCGCAAGGGGAAGACGAAGATTGAAATACAGTCTTCATATTGCAATCTTGATGACGATGATGTTATATGCTTAATTTTGAACCGTCTTCATTATGTGGATCATAGCGCAAGGTTTGGTGACTTGCAAACATTGAAGGCTGTATAAAATCTTCAAATAAATTGCCATGGATGATGGCCATCCGTTCACACTCATGTCACCTCTTCGATTTCACAAACGAAAACACACCATCCAAACTCGTATTACAAGTTCTGGAATTTTGTTTCATTCCATTATCGTCGCTTCAAAACATGGATGGGTGCTTTTTGCCCTGGAAGAAGCTGATTCACTTCTTTCCAATTCACTCTTATTCTATAACCCTGTCACTAATGGGACAATTCAAGTACTGAAATTTCACCGATATGTTCATATGGGAGCATTTACGACCAGCCCAGTCTGTTCTGATTGTGAGGTATTTGTAGTAAATGAATTAATGTAATCAACAAATTCATATCAGCATATACAAACTTGGAGGTGATGGAAAATGATCTGAATTTTCGTTCGATATTGATTAAGATTATTTCAAGAATTACTATGTAGAATGTGTGGACGGGTTTTTATTTACTAGTTAGATGAAACGAACTGCGGTAGGTGGTTTCCATGTCGCACTCTTCTTATCCTTTCGAACAAAACGATGCATATATTAGTAGCGATCGATTGATTGATTTTAATGGAAATTTATGGACAGTAGCATCATCATACGGTGTTGTAAATGGTTGTATTATTTTTGTACTTGATGAAGAGATGAAGTGGTCTCAAGTTGAAAATCTGAATTCTTAGATTATATTGCATCATTATTCATTCCGATTCCTGCAGAAGGAATAAGTAGATTGATGGGTCATTGGGATCATGATGAATGCTGTGCATCTCAAGGAAAATCAAAGATTTCACAAGTTTACAACTGGTAGGTAACCGGGTTAAACAAAGTTTGGATTCAAACTCCTCAGCTAACATGATGGAGCATGACTTGGTTTTGCCAAATAAAAGATTAACCTTTTATCTCCAATCGTTTATTTATGTTGTCAAAAAATTTTAGTGAATGATCTTGTGATTTACTCTTTATATACTTATAATATGCTTCAAACTTGTTTTAGCTTTAGTGCAGATTTATGAAGTCTCATCATACAAAAGTTACATGTATGATCATTTCATCTTATAATATGAAGATGTTCACATTAAGTACTGATACAGATATTAGTCATTAAAGTTCATTACTCATATAGCATACATTTAGGATTTTAGGATCTCATCCAAAGAAGAGGAAGAAGATTGAAAAACTGTCCCTATGGTGTCCATCTTGGCCTAATCTTCATGATGATATCGCATGCTTGCTTCATCTTGATCTTTCTTCACTACATTAATAATCAGGTACGTTTTCAAGCAGTATGCAAGGCGTCAAATAACCAGATTTTTTCAATTTCAGATACAGGTAGTTCCTCCTCCGATGGGAGTTTCCAGGGCCTCTATCATACAGAGAATTAGAGTATGGCCTTGACTACAGCTTTTAAGAAAGGCTTACCCGTATCACATCACTAGTGAAGAAAGTTATATCGTTCATTAACGGATCCATATTTTTGTATCAAAACCCATGACCACGGAAACGATTACAAAAGGGAAAATGTTATTATTGTTGATGGGTTGAACTCAAGACACAATACATTAATGAGCTAATAAGTAACAACACATACCTTATTATCTCAGTTTTATAGTAGCATAATAAAACTATCACCTTTGTAGCCGTACATATGGTGGACTGGAATCAATGAATACATCAATCAAAATGTTAAAGACTTTTATTCAAAGTATTCCTTGGCAGGACACAGAGTTTAGAGGAACCGGCAAGCCATATTGCATTTTATTATTATGTTCAAGGCCTGAAATACAAATTCGAAATGAATTTGGATGGTTATTTCAACCAAAACACATGCACTTCATACATGATAATGTATTGTTTTGCTCCTCTAGCTGAGTACAAGCCAAACAAAGTAGAAAAACAAAATATAAGACTAGCAAAGAATGCACCTCATGGACGGATCATCAGGCACTATACAAACTCCAAGGCTAAATCAAATGATAATGCTATACCAAATTCAGATTACTCACCATCCCCAATTCCACCTTAATGGAATTTCTCCTTGTCAGTATTGACGCAAAACAAAAAGATGCCAATTCAAAATCAAAGGAGATAATAATGGCCATATAGTTCAAAGGATCATTATGTATAAATAAAACAGTTATGTACAACTATGAAAGGGAGATCAACAATAAGCAAATACATAATAATTAGAAATAATTTTCATTATTCAACATCTGTTTTATAGAAAAGAAAAAAGAAAAAGAAGAAGGTAAAACAAAATCAAACACAAGGTGCAGCTACTCCCTACACTATCCACCACCCATTGATCAATCAATTGATCAAGAAATCTTCAATGAAATGAAACAGCACATCTCCATCCTCAAGTACCAAATCTTCAATCACCCTCCCATGGACCGCAACTCATCCAATGCAACCTTAATCTGATCCTGCACCAACTCCAATCGCTTTGAGAATACTTCCAACTCTAAAATCTGTTGTTTTCTCCATTTCTCCTCCACCACTTCTCCTTCACCTCCACCTCCACTCCCACCAAACCCCATCATTCCCATATTAATCCCCGTCCCACCAAACCCCAAGGGCATGAGCGCATTCATCGCCAAAACCCCAACCCCTCTAGCACCCACCCCTCCCATCACATTATTCAACAATTCCCTAAACAACGGAGATAAGCAACTCCTCACCGTCTCCTCCACCACCCCAGTGATCCCATTACCACCACCACTATTTACATTGAGATTCTCACTATTATTAATCAAACCGGTATTAGCACTATCATTTCCCGCAGACTTTGACCTGGACCGCTTCCTAGTTTTCGGTGTAATCTTCTCCTCATTATTATTACTACTAATAAAACCAAAATTATTAGTCCTCATCTCGTGATTAGTAACAAGATTATTATTGTTGTGATTTGCTTCGTCGTCCTCTAAAACACTAACGTTAGTGGTATTATTATTACTGCTCCAGATCTTACGGGAGATTTCAAAAGTAGCCTCATCGTGAGCTGTTTTAAAAGAGAAATCTTTACCTGAGCTGATCTTATTCACCACGTTTCGGTATTTCTTTTTCAATCTCCTAAGCTTCTCCACCAACTGGTTCTTGTTGAAATCGAGCTGGAGCTTGGACTTTATCTGGTCATAGAACAAAGCGGTGTCCAGATGATGCGCGTTACCGCGCTGCGTTGAGAAATCCAGAAAGCCTTGTAACAGCTCGATCTCGTCCTCATCGTTCCACAGCCGTTGAAACAGACGTCTAGATTCATCCAATTGTTGCGGTTTCTTCTCGTCCTGGATGATTATGCCTGCATCAACACGTTGTCGTTTAGCATCCGCCTCGTCGATCACGCTTGGCGGTAAAGCGACGGTTACGGTTGTCGCAGACACGGAGGAGGGGGGAAAGGCGACGGTTATGGCAGGGGTAATAACGGTGGTTGTGGAGGCAGAATTCAGGTCTTCCTCATCGTCGTCTTCTTCTTCGTCTGCTAAGACCTCCTCGTTTTCTTCCAGGTCGTCCTCTGAGGATTCCTCGTCTTCATCGAGGTCTTGGTCTTCCTCCGGTAAAACGGTGTCGTGTTGCTCCGATGCCATTCACGAAGAAGGAGATGTCCGCGAGAGAGAGAGAGAGAGAGAGAGAGAGAGAGAGAGTTAACCAAGCGGTTAAAGGCGTGGTTAAGTTTGGTTCGATAATCGGTGCTAAGCGAGACCAAGGTAGGGTTATGGTTCACGAGGATTAGTTTCCTTCTCTTTCTCTCATACTTCCTTTGTTGATGGTTGTTGCGTGTTGAATTTGGACTTTGGACTTGGTCGTGGCACAGGCAGTATAACCACTCGCCTACGAGTAGGCCATTAAATTTGTTTAGAACGAGCTGTTTGTATACTAGATTAGCTTTACACCAACTGTGGATAGGAGGAATAGGATGATTATGGCACAGCACACGGAGAATATCGCGGGTTCCCGGTTTCTGCTTTCCAGGGATTTCTATATGTACGAACCTATGAGAAATGTACCTTGATGAATCTATCCCAAGACTGCTTGGAATGTTTAACGGTTAAAAGTTAATTAAATATTCCAAGTCAATCACAGTCCGCAACAAAAATCGGAAAGAGCCTGACCCGGTAGACATTAAAGATAAACGTAATCTCAAACAGATACTAAATATAAACCGCCTTAGGTTCTAATCTGGAACACTTTGATAATACTTTTACACTATTTAGAAAACACAGTAAATTACAAAACACATCATTAGAGTGCTTAATTATGTTCAAAAAACCTTTTTAAAAGAATGGAAATTGGAAGAAGCAAGTGTATTCTTTAAACAACCAGTGAACTAGAGCTGAGACTGAACTACACAGTGGTTACAATTTTCCACATACGAAAAGCAAATCAGCTAGTTTGCTGATTGCTCATTACATGAATGGCAGAGTCGTATTGTTGATTGTAGTTCATGTTTAGTATGATCCTAGGATCCTAAACCAACTGTCATCTCTATCATAAAATCATCCCGACAAACTACAGAAGATCTAAGGGAGGAAGCCTGCAATGAGAATGTCCTGGTGTAATTTTAGAAACTCACCTTCCAAACTTGAGTTCATCTTTGTATGTAGTTCGCACATTGAGAGAACAAATTTTATAGCAAGGGAAAAGATGGAACATTAACTTGCACCACACAATGTCAATTTGAATTCGCCCACAGGTAGCAGGTCAAGCTTGTTTCTTGGAGCCTTGTCCTAACAATACACAGATTCGATGGAGCATTCCAAGCAGAAAACAGGCAGGGCTCGACCAAATCACAGAAGTTATGGCTGCTTTAACGGGTCTGTTTCATTGGTTGGCCGTGTCTTAATCTGGTAAACCTTCTTCAACTGCTGATTCTCATATACTCCACTAGACGCACTTCCATGTCTACCATACATAGCAGCATCTCCTGCTGTTGCTTGGTAAATCCAGTTGTTGGGCGGTGATGGAGGCGGACCCAAGTTCTGCAGAAATTTTTGGTTTGAGTTCCCCAAGTATCCTGAGTTTTGCATCCCAGATTTTATTGCTGCATGAGGATTGCTTTGGATGTTTTCTTCTATGGTCAAAGCAGAAATCTCAGTCCTAAAATCATGATACTCTTCTTGGTGTTGAGATCTCTTCTGTGTCCTAGAGTCGTGTCTGTTTCCTTGCATACCATTAGATGAGTACGGAGCCCTTAGGTTAAATGTCATGCCATGAGGATAATTGTAATTTCCATAGTTATGTTTGGGTTCAACATAACCCCTTTCATTCCCAGAGAGTCCAGATGGTCTCGGTCTGGCGACTCCAAAGTTACCAGCTGGTGCTCTGATGACTCCATAATTAGCTGGGAAATTATGATATGATGGTTGCTCCAATAATCCCGGTGAGCCATTAGATTTGTAATTAAGTGTGTTTTTGACTAGACGATGAGCTGCTTCTCCCAATGTAGGGCCAGCTATCGCTCCGGGAACTTGTGGCCTGTAAAATAATTGCGGAATAATCAATATACAGAAATGAGGCAAGAGTAAAATTGCCTAGCTACATTCAATACCAATTTGAACTTCAGATTTTAGATTCCCAATAATAAACTAAAGAACTTGATGCCAAATCCCATTTTTTCCATTTCTTACACACCTATAGCAGTACCATTTTCACAAAAATTACGGAGTGCAAAACCTAATTCAAACTTCCATTAGATTAGTAATTGAGCATCTTTTTGATGGTAAGACTACACATAAATACCAAGCTGCATTGTTCTCACCTCTCCCTGCCTTGTTGGCGCCGACCATTGTCTTCATGCCATAGGGTAGGAAAAGGTTTAATATCTATGGGTCTTAAGATCTGCAATGACAAAAATACAACCAACCATTTATTGGAAAAAAAGACGCCCAAAATTAATCATATATAAAACATAAAACTAATCACAAACAAAAGTAGTCACCATGAAAAAAACAATAGACATAGCTACCCGCAGCATCAACAGAAACTACAAGACCTTTAAATGCATTTCATTCTCCAATCAGAAGAAGGGAGTAGAAGCCTCTTCCAATATCTTAAAACATGTAAGCATTAGCAGATGATAGAGAAACTATTGTCATGTTCCTTGAGCCCAAAAGTATGTGACCAGTTAACAGTATGAAAAAATCTAATGTTTGCAGTTAATAACCAGTTCTGTAAACATGAATTCTTGAGACCCAACTACAGTCGTTACACACACTTTCACCAATTTATAGAATATGGCAGTATCCATATGATATAGATAGAAGTTTCACATCTCCTTATCTTTTACATTCATTAACAAACAAGCAATATATGAGCATCCCAGTGTATATACCTTATTAGGCATGACCACACCCTTTGGAGTTTCTGGGATGTGTCTATGACTTTGAGGATTTAAATAGGTAAAATTCCTGCAGACAAACAAATGAAGGCCTAATGAGATAAAGAATCTATAACAAACAACAACAATAAAAGGGAACTTACAAAACTTGGTTACACTCTATGTCCGGCAATCCCCTGACAGGTGAACGAACAATGTTTATCAACACATTTCTCTCACATAACCAAACATATCCATTCATTCCATCACTGCAAGCAATCAGCAACAGATATAAGCAGTAAAACAATCATACATTCACAATGATCAAACTACTGGAAATCTGTGAACTTGATCATTAAATAAGGAGCTTAACCAACCTGGCATTGACATCAATTTGCCACGCAAATCTTTCATGAGGATGTAACTGATAGGAGAGCTGATAATATGCAACAACCTGTCGATATAAAGGATGCGTAGGATGAAGATAAAGTAAATCAAGCATCACACTATTCCGAACCAACTCTTCTGCCTGCAAATACCTTTATGCATTAGCATATAAGCATTCAAAAACAAAAAGGAAAAAGGACAGCCTTGCTGCACATATATTGGCACAAAAACTTTTATTATGAAAGCAAATTTCAAATGAAGTCAAAGCAATCCAACCTAATAAGTACATATAAGAAATTCAAAAATCAAATTGAATATAAATAGAAGAAATAAAGACAATGCATTTTCCTCCTTTCTTCTTCTCATAAGACAATCAAAGGATCCAAATAGTAAATTCCAATCAATTACGCCCTACACTAGAGATTTGAGGTGATGCTCCTGAACCAGATACCACAAGGAAATTTATCATTTCAAAAGATCATGAGAAACAGTGAAACTAAGTGTGAAACTAGGCGTAGAAGCTATGAAAGTTGAGTTCAATAAATTCTCAATGTTGAAAAGTCAACAACTTCAGAAAGGTAGATTAATGTCTTCTCCTTAGTAGATATTTCAAACTCATGATATCATAGAAGCATGTGTTTTCCCTTTAACATCCATTTTTCGTGCTTTCTAACGTGATGAAAAGATAATGGCTTCAAAAGTTGTGGATTTAAAGGAAAACAAAGAAGATATAGTTATATATCAATTTAAATATACATAACAGACTAGCATAACAAGTTCCTTACCGTTAAAAAGGGTTCAAGCTTCTTTGTTTGTGCAAGTAACAACTTCTCATCAATAAATGGCAACTTGGCAACACCCTGTCTTCCAAAGTAAAAAACATCATGACTGTTATTACATCACAAAGGAAATTCAAAGAATTACAAATCACTTATTGACACTTAATAACAGACAAGGTTGCACCTGCCATGCAAAGCGTTTACCATTCATATCAATCTGAAAATCTGTCCACAGAACAACACAAGTAAACTTTCTAAGGAGAGAATTTTCATCAGGTAAATAGATCACCAACAATCATAGTATTTTACCAGAAGGATAGAAATTATGGATAGGTGATGATGGATCAGTCATCAATTTTCTGTATCTCTCAGGCAAAGCACTAGAACTGTGACATGAATGATAATTTCCCAATCAAAAGAGTTGAAATTTAAATAGCCAGGCAGAAACATCCATCTCCAATAAAATAAAAAATGTATATAGATTACTTTTGGATAAATACCTTGCAGCTGGTAGGGTCCCCATGAGCTGATCAAAAGGTTTAAATGGCTGACCCAAGAAAAATGTTATCTCAAGATCAGTTAGATCTTTAAGATCTGAAGCAAATGGAGTATAATGGTATGGATAAAACCTGAAACAGATAGCAGCCAAGTACAACTTTTAACTGAGCATAGGAAAGAACAATAAAAACAATAAAAGTTCAAAAAGCATTATTAAGTAGTGGGAATCTTAATCACAACACAGCATGTAGTTGATACTGATAGGATTGCTCACTACCGACAAGCACACAGCTCAGAGCCAAAATCCTACTACAAACAGATTCTTTAATTGACTTTTCTCCCAAGTGTTTTCCATATTTCTACAGATGAACTAGTTAGCAGCATTATTATACAAAACAAGGTTCTCTTTTCTACCTATCATTTCTTATCCAGCAGCACTTAGAAATTGAATACCAAATAGGGTTCTGCGAACACATGCATGTAGGAATCCAAATGCATAGATTTAACTAAGTTCAATTCAAAGAAAAGAGAATTAGCAGCTAAAAACATAATATTTTCCACATTCAATCAAAAATTACACTTACCATTGCCAAGAGCAAACACCTTGATAGTAATAGCGGCAGACCCAACATAGACCTTCCACATATTTCAAAACCTGTGAAATTAACTGACTACCATTACTTTTAAATCAAAAAACAATGGTGCAGAGAAAGAAAAGATTGCAACAGGTTTATACTAACATCTAGTAACCATAAAATATCAAACACAAGTCATCAGAAAGCACAGGATCGGAACTTACCACATCCTCCTTAACTCTATCAATCTCTTCTGGGTTTGATACTTCAAACTTCTCAGTATAATACCTTTCCTTGTATCCAGGCTCCCCTAATTTAACCTAAGGAAAAAGAATACATCAATTCAATTCAGATCGTAAAATTATTTTGTTGGTATAAATTAATTAAAAATAAATAAGTTAACCCTTTATTAAAAATAAATAAATCAAAGAGTTTCCAAGTTCCCTTTATAGTCTCCTTACGACAAGGAAGAAAACTTCCAATTTATCAGTCAAGAAAAGTTATGATTAAGCACATGGTCTTTTGACAAGTAAAGAGAAGTCTTCTGCAAACTGAGTCTTCTACATTTAAGGGGTATATTATTTAATTATATAAAAGAGTAAAGAAAACCCGGTAAAGTAAGTATCAAGGGGTTACTGATTACATCAATTTTGTTTCATTTACAGCATAAAAAATTTAACTAGCTCGCAAAATGCCGGTTACCACTTCATGCAACAATTATAATACAAGAACAAATACTTAAATCTCCAACCTTGTCAGCAACTGGTGCTTCTTGTTCTTCAGAGGACTCTCCTCTTGCTTTCAGTTTCATCTCTTCATTATACTCGTAAGCCTTAAAAAATAACCACCATAAGCATCAGAATAATGCCGAATAATAAGAATATTTACCAAAACAGAACAAAAATACAGAACTTGATAAGAAAAAAAATTGTAAATCCACAACTCTTATCTCCTTTTTTTTTTTTTAATAAAAACTTCTACAAGAGTATCACCAATCAGTAATAACTGAATGGAAGGCAGTAGTGACCCCAGTCCATTTTGCCCTCCTCAACCCACCCCCAAAACAACAATTCACATGCCAAGCACTGTAACATTCTGCACAGTAAAATTACAATTTTATCTTTCAGCTTTCATGATAGTTCTGTACTTTCTTTAGTATAAGCTATATTCCTATCTTCATAGAAACCCATGTGACTAGCATGTTTCAACTTTGACAGGTTGAGAGGATCACGTAATCAAGGTTAGATTTCAACAAGCATAAATAGTTTTTTCAAACAAAACATCACAACAAAATAATGTACAGAAGAATCATAACAGAAACATGCGCATACATACACAAATATACATGAATAAGTTGTCCATAGTCCACGACTTCTTCATAATCAAGTATAAATTAATAATATGAATCAGAACAAGGAGGAAGCTAAAACACCTGCTGAATACGAGTCCTCTTCTGAAAGATTTGATCTTCATAA
>JAVXUL010000009.1:2124416-2144359 GCA_035590515.1 Trichilia minutiflora | reverse complement strand
GTGTATCTAAACAATATTGTGGATGGTTGTGTGGCTCGAATTGCTGCCAAGCTGGAGATGATGGAACCCTGCTCTACTGTCAAAGATAGGTAATATTTACATTTACCTATGTTATGCATTAGAGAATTTGTCAGCAATAGATTTGCAATATTTTTTACTGTGCTCATATTATTATTACGTTGTGTTTGCTTGCATAGCATTACTATTGCTTTGCAGTAATTTTTACAGTGCCCCCCTTATTATTATTAGGATGTGTTTGGTTGCATAGAATTATGACATGGATTACATGAGAGATTGAAGATTATTGAGTTTATCATTGAATTGTAATTCTAGGATTTGGATCATGTAAAATTGACATCCTTCTCAAAAATTGTGAGTTGATCTCATTTTTAAGATCTGCAATGAAATTTGGACGGTCTATTCTCATCCATGTAATTGTGGACCTTGAGGCCTTTTTCTCCTCTCTTACTGACCTGGGATTGTGTTCAGTAGAAATGACATGCTTATTTTCTCATTGCTATCAGGTTTGTTTATAGTATGGTCACTGATGCAGAGGAGAAAGGTCTAATTAAACCGAGTGAGGTTAGTGATTGAATCATTCTTATTCATAATGGATCATGATTTTCATATACATGTTATGTCCCTTTACTTCAATGTTGAGTAAGATTTTATGCATCTTGTGCTCCCCTCTTACTTTTATTTATGATTGAACGGCTTTCTCCCTCAGTTTGTGCATATTATTCTTCTAACACTGATAATATGTTAATTTGACTGTCTCACCTTGGTTTGGGCAGTATATGGTGCTTTAGAATGATGATGAAGCTTTCATTTTCAAAAAATTGTTGGTTCTTATGTCATTTAGAGTGTCCTAATTGAGCCTACCAGTGGTAACACTGGCATTGGGTTGGCATTCATAGCCGCTGCTAAGGGTTACGAACTTATAATTACCATACCTGCTACAATGAGTCTCGAAAGAAGAATGGTTCTCCGACCTTTCGGAGCTGAGATTGTTCTCACTGATCCTGCCCAGGGTGTGAAAGGTGCTGTTCAGAAGGCAAAAGAGATAAGAGATAAGACACCCAATTCCTTTATTCTTCAGCAATTTGAAAATCCAGCCAACCCGAAGGTAATATCTGTATCATTGATTAATTATTTGTTTTAATTTTTTTCGCCTACATGTGTGACTTGCATTAGAGATATTCACAATCGAACTGTTCTCTGTTTAGATCCACTACAAGACTACTGGACCAGAGATCTGAGAAGGTACATCTGGGAAAGTTGATGCCCTTGTTTCTGGTATAGGGACAGGTGGTACAGTCACAGGTGTAGGGAGGTATCTCAAAGAGCATAATCTTAAGATTAAGGCCCAGTTTTGCTGTTCCTGATTTAGATGAAAAATGTTTTAACTTAAATTTGTTGATTTTTTTTGCCCATGTTCATATTCTCGTATTTCTGTCTTCACTTGTTTTTTGTGTTTGGCCCTATGGTGTTGAACCAGCTGTAAGTGCTATATGTCTGGAGGGAAGCCTGGTGAGTCATGATACCGAACGTGCTTCGTTCATATCATTCTTTTTTGTATTCCATGTTTATTTAGTTACAACAGACACAAAATACTATGTTTGCCAACATGATCTTGGACCATGCCATGCACAATCAATTCAGATATACAGTTTTTGCTATATACTTGTATGTGTGCTTGTTCTGCTTAATTTCTTATGACTTTTTCTAGTGTTTTTGCAACTTCTGCTGTGATGCTATTAATAGTTTCCTCTAATGCCATAGTCTGTTCACAATCAATTTTAATCCCATTTTCTTGACATTATTTGTGCTCATGATATTCATTGACACTTCCAGACCTTGAGCTGTGCTATTCTGTTGGCTGTGATATTTAGCACAACAAATCTGCCATATTGATGATTGTCAATGGTATTTCTTAATATCTTCATGTGCTTATTAGCTTCCCTCTAATATTTGGATCTTCTGTCATGATTAGTTATTCAAGGCCTTCTGAAGTGATCATTAACTTCTTGGGCCTTCTGCTAACATGATGAGCTACATTCTTTTAAATGTTGAAGGCCCCCATAAAATCCAAGGAATTGGTGCTGGCTTTGTACCGAAAGTTTTGTATTTGATTTGCTTGACGAAAATGTTCCAGTTAGTCTCAAAGTTTTTGATTCGATTTCTGTCATTCAACACATGAAGTTATTTGTCTGAGAAATTTCAGTCACGCAATTGCATGTCTTATAAATGTTATGCGGCATCTTCTATATCGCTGGGAGGCATGTCTACTAATAATAAATGCCTATAAGTTTGGGACAGGGTTTCTTTTATGCAGATCAATTAATTTTAATGGAAAGAGCAAAAAGTGATTAGAAATCTCTGAGTGGGTGATGGAAGATATGGCAATTGTGTCTGAATGTTTTTATGAGAGATGGGCATAGCTATAAACTCTGCCTGCATATGAAAAAGTCTTGGGATAGCTGTGTTTGTTTGTTTGTTTAAGAATTTAAGAATCTCAAATCTTAACAGTTATGAATTTCTTCTGCCTGAGTTTATTGGCATTTTCTTTCATTGAATGAAATAGATGTCTTCTGGAGTATCACTGGAGAACTTTCAACAGTTAAAATCTTAGGCTAGCCTGGAATTCCTGTGGTATATACTGAGATAGCATAATTATGTAATCACATGACAAACTCTCCTAATATACTTGTTCAAATCCTTGAACAGGTGGTATTCCCCAGCTTCGGAGAGCATTGCCTTCGAAGATGTGAAAAAGGAGGCAGAGAGCATGGTGCTTGAACTCTGAGACATTCCCGAACTTCAAAAGTTGCCATATATGCATTCAATGAAGGGCCCATGCTTTTCAAGTCATAACTCAACTTGCTTTTGAATACATTTTCTTCTTCATGTTATCTTAATAATCAATTAGAAATAACCGGGAAGCTTCAGTGTGTGTGTAATTGTTAAACTTATGTGGGTTAATCTCGGTACTGCACTGAGAATCAATAGAGCTTGAAATTAGTTCTGGAAAAACCCACTCGCTACGGCAGGAAATGTCAATTTTTGTTATCTTTGTAACAACACTAGTGAAAGCTAAAACCGTGGAAGTACAAAATTTGTGTTAACACTATATAGTTAAAGCAAAATCCGTGAATACAAAATATAATTTAAGACAGTTGACTAATTTTCGTAATCAAGTGATGAAAAAGTCTTTTTAACAATTATTTTGCCCATGCCATTACGCCGTTGTTTGCCATTTACTCAAACAAACCCGACCGTTTTCCAAGCTTGGCTCCAAATCCCAACCAAGCATTGAAGCAGAATCGTTACGATTGTTTAATTTCCAAATCCCAACCAAGCATTGAAGCAGAATCGTTACGATTGTTTAATTTTAAAGTAAACTTGTGAGGGGGTCGCGCGCACGCAGCCCCCACTACCACAAATTATGACGTACAGTCTCCACAACGGGAGATGTTAGGCTGATGCACTTCCTCATAGTGCAATGGAAGCCACCGGCCTAGGCCATGGGCCTGCCTGATCACCCATCGACCCCGTCCAGGTATGTAAGTTTGCGTACTTCTGCTTTCTCTTTATTTATAATCCGTCTTTCACATCCATCATTTATACTTATCCGATGTGGGAGTCTGATAGCACTCCCCAGAAAACTTCTCCTCTCAAAAATAGAGATATTATTAACTACAACTTATAATTCCTATGAATTTAGCCCAGATGAATTAGGAAATGTTTTTATGGAGAGCACTTACGGGTAAAAACAATTTATTGCAAAGCAGAGAGTACTTGAAAAATCATGTATCTAATACCTTCTATAAAAGTGTTTTTTGTTTTGTTTTTTTTGGGTAAAACAAACTACTTGGAAAATGTGATTTCTTTCTAGAAAACTATTTATAAATACCTCTCTCTATGTATATCAGAAGTTGTTTTGGTCTGTCCACTGAAACTTTATAAACCAAACATAAAACACAACTATTCGAAAGTGTTTATGACGAAGGCAAAATCACTTCTACTTATGTCTCCTCGACTAAACATCAATTTGGCGAGTGAAAGTTTGCATAAGCAATGTTTAACAAGCCACGTAAGATTCAAAAAAGAGGGGGAATGCTTTTGGCTTTTTAAAGCAAAAATGTGTTTGCCAAAGCACTTGAAAGTGTTTTATGCTTAAATACCAATTAAGTGCTTCTTCAAATCGCACTTTTCTATTGTATAAATGATTGTAATAATGATTGTAATGTCACAAAATCTTCAAATAGTCCAGTTGTCATTCCTTTCAGCCTATGAAAGGTATATATTCAATACATTTGACTCAATATTACTACAGTAAAATTAAGCTTGCCTGGAGAACAGAGAAAGTGAAGAGTCCAAGTTACAAGAATTAACATGATATTATGCAATTCATCTGATATTTCTATAAGTAATCTCTTGCAACACAGATTTAATGTAAAAATAAATCATCTTTAAGAATAATATAACAATATGTTTACTGGATTACAAGACAATCACTTAGACATAGTTTGTTAATTTCTTTGTTTCTTTTCTGTTGTTTTCTTACTTTGAACTGGCTGTTATACGGCTTTGTTCTTAGTTATTTTTATACTGCCAGCATCCTATGATCTGGAGAGAAGAATTGTTCACTGAGCTTTTGGAGCTGAGGTGCGTCGAACAAATCCAGCATTAAGACTATAAAGGACTTACGAGACGCTGAGGAGATGCATATCAAAACATCAAATAGTTATCTGATACAACAAATGTGAAATCCTGCCAATATGAAGGTATTTCTTTTGTTGATATCTTGTGGTAGTCCTATTGGTTGAATGGATTTCTGATTCTGTTTTCCATTATTAACGTAGCGTCATTATGAAACTACTGGTCCAGAAATTGGAAAGACACAGGAGAAGAAGCTGATGTCTTGGTTGCGGATATTGGGACAGGGGGTACAATAACTGCCACAGGGGCAATCCTCGAAGAGAAAAATCCAGAGATTAAAGTTGTTTTCTATGTGTGTGAAGAGAGAGAGGCAGAGATCAACATTGGTATTGTTAATGTTTATTTTCATAGTAGCTTTTCTTTTGTTTCTGAGCAGGTTTACAGTACCTATAGAAAGTGCTGTTCTGAGTGGTGCAAAGCCAGGTGAGTTACAAATTTCATTCACTCTAATTTATCAAGTTCATTTATTAGGCTAAGCAGCTGAAGCCTGAGCTTCAGAAGTGAGCATCATAATTTGAATGTCCTGACTGAATATATTGCATTCTGGACATTTCACATCTGACAGCCAACTTACCTGGAACTGCGTCAACGGGGGATCACGAAGGCCCATGGCCTAGACTGGTGGCCTCCATGGCACGTTGGAAGTGCACCGTTTTAAGGTCTGTTCAAGAGGCAGAGCCTACGTCATACACTGTTGCAGGAGGGCACACGTTCGAGTGACCCCTACTCAAATCTTGGTCATTTCTTAGGTTTAAATTCTCAGATAATCGGTTACTTGTTGGGTTGTTATTTCAATCCAAAGGAAGATCAGGGGTTTACTTTAATCGAAAGATCTATGGCCTGGAGTACAAATTTTGAACAAAAAACTTGGGTCAATGATTGGATATCGTAGCATATTGTAACAAACGAATGATTTAATATTTACTTGGTTATGCCCGGAACTTTGTGTTCTTCTGATGTTGGGATAATACGCATAAACTTCAAAACCTCCGGCATTTTTGATTTTATACACAGAGGCATCAAAAAAGGGTCAAAAGTCCGTCTCAAACGATTTTCATATTATTCCACTCATTCCCTCCCCGAATCCATCTGCACCCAGCCAAAAGATGAGAGAGAAGGTTGTTCTCAAGCCACTATCCAAGTTAGCTCCTCCGTACATGAAGATCCACCCGACAGTGGATTTGGATGAACTAAGGCGAAAGAACGACGTTTGACTTGCTTCGGGAATCCCTCCAATTCCATTGCCTTCTTGTCGTCCGGGATTGAAACCCCTTTAAATGGAGTGAGTTATCATGCTTAAATGGAGTGAGTTATCATGCATTCATGCTTGTAAAAGAGCTATTCTTCCTATATTAATATTAGTCCAAAAGATGTCATGAGAATATTTCTTTTAGTTTTAACATTAAAAGACGAAAAAACATTTAAGACCATACTTTCACGCTAACCAAAACAAAAACAATTAAACGCTAACCGAAACAAAAACATTCAAACGTTTACACTGACATTTGGATAGGGGCCTGCGTTCGATATCATGCATTCATGCTTGTAAAAGAGAGCTATTCTTCCTATATTAATATTAGTCCAAAAGATGTCATGAGAATATTCGCTATTCTTCCTATATTAATATTAGTCCAAAAGATGTCATGAGAATAATTCTTTTAGTTTTAACATTAAAAGACACACAAACATTTAAGACCATACTTTCACGCTAACCAAAACAAAAACAATCAAACGCTAACCGAAACAAAAACATTCAAACGTTTACACTGACATTTGGATAGGGGCCGCGCGAACGCAGGCCCCCACTACCACAAATTATGACGTAGGCTCTGCCACTTTGGGCAGACCTTAGGCGGGTGCATCTCCCAAGTGCAATGGAGACCACCAACCTAGGCCATGGGCCTTATTGATCACCCATTGACCCCGTCCAGGTAAGTATGTTTCAACGTTGGCTTGAGCTCCTTATGTATAAGCAGTAGGCTGCAGCTCCATCTTTGCGCTCTTTCGATGTGGGATAATCTAAATAACGGAATTGAATTTTCATGGTTGTAAAAGAAACTAAGAGCATGTCCACACAGTTGCTTTGGCTATATAACTGCAATTGTTGGATAAAAATTAAAATACTAGATATCAGTTAAAATATACATTGATTTTACTGGAAATTATATTGAATAAAACAACCAAATACCGTTAATTCCCTTAATAAAGATTAAGGAAATTAAATAAAAAGCTAGAAACAGCAGCAAATTTCTCTGCAATTTTATTACCCCTCAGGTTCTTTGTTCGGCTCGACGATTTCCTTTTCTTTCTTTCTTCCTTTTTTTCCCTTTCTCCTTAATTAAATATTCATTCTCTAATTCGTTGAGTTTCGAGAACATATCTCCCGGTTTCTATTTTTTGGAGAAGTCGTCTCAACTCGTCTATCCACTCGTCTGCCATCGGTTATCAACAAGAAAAAAACAATTCTCGGGAAAAATGACGAAGGCGTTTTTAGGAAGGGGTGTCTAACGGATTGAGTTGGCTCGCAAATTAGTCCGGTTCGGCTTGTAAAAAATCGGATTCAAACTGGTCCGGACTATTATTTATACGATCCGGGTTGGTTTCGGATCAATATAAACGGTCCGAGTCGGTTTTGAAATTCTGGAACCTAGAAATGGAACCGGAACCGATCCAAAATCGTTTTGGACCCGTCTATTTGGTATGGGATTGAATCGGTCTGAACCATCGGTTCAATCCGGGTCAATTTTTTTTTTAAAAATTTTTAATTTAAATATTTTTATAAATTAAAAAATTAATAAAACCGGAATTGGACAGGAACCAAACCGAAACAGGATTCGAACCCGAATCGGAACTGGAATCGAATCGAAATCGGACTGGAATCGAAACCTTTTGACGAACTGGCCTGGTCCGTTACTGTTTTACTTTCGATTCCGATCCGGTTCCATAAAATTGAAACCGTCGAATCGGTCCGGATTGGCCTGAACCCGCTGATTCGGGCCCGTTAGACACCCCTATTTTTAGGTTTCGCTGAAAGTAAAATTATGTAATGACCAGGAAATAATGATCTAATTTATAGGTAGGAGAATAATAAATACCTATATATTTTTTAAAATTATTTTATATTTTATATTTTGTGACAAAATTCTTGAGTATTGCCATAAATATGTCAATGTTAAATTACTTCTTTTCATTTTATTTTTGATTTTTTTGTCTTTTTTCTAGGGTTTATAATGATTATATTCTTAATTTTTATAAAAAATTTTAAAAATTAAATATAATTTATAAAAGAAATTTATCTATTTCACAATATATATATATATATATATTAAATGAATTAATTTAATAATAATATTTATCATAATTTTCAAATTTAAAAAAATTATCACGGAATATAAAATATTTATTATTTAAAAAAATCATAAAAAGTATTTATCATTTTCTCTTTATAGGTATTCTAAAACAAACTTTAATAATCAATTCCTAATACATAACATATAAAGACTAAACAATAATGAGAAAGTAAATTTTATTAAATTTCTAATAAAATAAAAATAACTCATAATAAGTAATAAATAAAGAATTATATAAAAAAATAAAAATAATCTTTCAAAATCTCTGCAAAACTTTCTTTCATTAAACCCTTTTTATATTCTTTATAATTTATTATGTATTTTTAAATTTTAATTATTTTTATTTACATTTTTAATTATAAATTAAATAAAAATATATCTTGTTTTCACTAAATTTGGGAGAATTAGAACTAACAGAGTAAATAATTGTGAGAGAATATGATTGTTATGGAGTTTGAAAAATAAAAATAATTTAATAACAATAGAATTTGTATGAAAATAGAAAATAAGACAATTAAGCTTATTTTTAAAAATAATTTATTTTAATTTCAATGAGATAAATAAAGAAAAAAACTTAAGAAGATTTTAGAGGTTAATAATTGGTATGATATATTAGAGATTTGATTATGTGAAATTAATGTATGCATATTTATTTTATAATTTAAATTAAAAAAATAATATTTTCATAGGTAGAGAGATATATTATTACTCTAAATAAAAATTTGTTTGAGAATATACTATTAAAAGCTAGAGATAAAAATCAATTATTGGCTTTTACTTTAACAATTGAAAATTAATTATTTAAAAAATTGCATATTATTTATTTATTTATATTATATAATAAATAAATTTACAATTTGGTTGTGATATATTATTAAAATTTATATTATCAATATGCTATTAAATAAATAATTAAAATATATTTTATTTATTATTATTAAATTCTATGGTCTAAAAATTATTTTTTTAACTAATTATTATTGTATAGAATTATTCAAGTCACCGTATAAATAAATTATGGTTTTAATAAATATTTTTGAAATCAATGGAATTAATCGGACAATTAAACTAAATATTAAGGACTCATATTTTTTTCTCTATATTAATTATTCTTAATGCTCATATTGTTTGGTTTTTCTAGAGATAAAAAATTAAGTCAAAAACTCTTTTTATTTTTTTTTACCATTTGAAATCCATTAAAAAAGGGCTCTGAATAATTTAAAAAGTTGTTTTGACAATTTTGATTTTACTCGAAGAAGCCCAAATTTGGTCTTTTAGCAGTAAATTTTTTCAAAAAGTTAAATATTTTAAATACATATTTTATTTTAAAAATTTATCCTTTTTTAACCTACATTTTATTTTTTTTATTAAAATAATTACACATTTTCATTTTATTGTTTTAGGTACAATAAAAAATCTCCAAGTGACCAAGGTTGTACCCTAGCCACGTGGCAAAGACGGTTCTTGCGATGCCGGGCCACATCATTTGGTCTCAGGTATCGCCATCTATTTGAACCATAGCAGTTAATTTTTAATAGTATCCCTGACCCTCAGGGCGAGACTCGAATTCCCTCTTCCAATTCGGGTAGAAATAATAGTCCGAACGTTGAATTGAGATTCAGATTCCTTCTCCTGATCGGGTAGAAGTAGTATTCCTAACCCCTGAGATGAGAGTAAGCATTGGCATCTCCCCCATTAGGCCAAGCCACCCTTAGTTTATGTGCGGCCACCATTTCTTGAACAATTCAAAAACAGAAGTGCAATAAATGTAAGTACCTGCAAAGGAATGCATTAACACCCAACCTCTTTCCAAAATCAACCCGCCTCAATTGCATGTTAGACTATACTTCGCGTGCATAAAATCCAACAGGAGACTTTACATAGTAACGATGACAATGCGGTCAAATCAAGGGAAGTCTTCACGCCAATCTCCTATTGACAGAGGAATAGCTTCCGTACTCTGATATATAACTGAACGTGACTTATGAGATGCACCATAATTCTCCCGTAAAACAGGACTATCTAAGACAGAAAGGAGACTGGGACCTAAAAATAAATCGCACACATAACATCTTCAATAGCAAGTAAGGCAGATCATAACTCACTCTTCATTCTGCACTTCCTTCACCTCCGTAACATTGAAAGGTGAACACTACGCGCATAACAAAGGTCCCCCTCTATTCACCTTATTTCATTTATTCACTTTTTTAATATTTGTTTACTCATGCTGATTTAAATATTGGAGTGTTTAACCCGAAAAACCCGATATTGTTTAAAACTCCTTGTAGTTACAAGATATCATTCACTTCGTTGTTTGATTCTCAAAGTCAATTTGGGAACCATCGTGTCAGCAAGAGAACCAAACAATCCGAGAATTGCAACGTCAACAAGAAAGTCAGTTAACCTCTGTGCATCAATAGTTTTTAAGGTATATTTAAAAAATTATAGCAAAAGCACCATATGCCTTTTATATTTGTCACTAAATTCTAGATTTGGACTTTGTAGTCAAAATCTACGACCAAAGAATTTTAATGGGATTTGTAGTCAAATTCTTGCCTGATCACAGGCCTTGGTTTTATGAAAATTTATGGAATTTAGCCTTTCATTTATAATAACTTTTCAGGTAACAAGTGGGGAGACCGTTAGGCAGCGTGCTCCTACTCTTATAGAAGGTTTACTGGTATGCTGAAAAATTATTCACTTTCTGCTTTTTATTTATGGTCTTCATTTCCATTTTTGGTATTTGTAGGATCGGCAGGTGGTGTTTTCATCTGTTGCAGCGACAAGGTTGGCAAAGAGACATGAAAATTATCAGAAACTTAATTGTGGTAACTTGATTTCCTCAGTTTCAGCAGAATTGCAAAACAATATCTAAAGAATTTTCAATAATCCGATCTAGTTCGATCTTTGATTCTAACTCCATTCCATCAGACAAGAAGCAGAAAACATGACGCTTAATTGAGATGTCAACTTCAAAATTCAGAAAGTACCATCATCTATAATTTTCTCTTCCAAGTTTCTTGAATAAAGTTCGGTGTTGATTCAAGCAAACGGATTCATTCAATAATGTTTTAATCCTTCTTTGAGAACTCCGAATTATTTGTTGAAATAACAAATCAGTACATACTTTTTTATTATTAGTGATAACAAATCAAAATGCTACCATCGAATGGAATAAAATTGAATTAATTAAAACAAAAAGTTGATGCTATAACTAATACCTCAAGTATTCTTACAAACAAAATATAAAAACAATAGACCCACCAAAGAAAAAAAGTTGAAAAATTAAGGAGAAGAAGGATAGAACCAGCCGCTAGCAAAGTCTACACACACTAATCGTTCGAATAAAATTAGTAGGACTCCATCACTTTCTCTTCTTTCTTCTTCTTCTTCTTCTTCTTCTTCTTCTTCTTCTTCTTCTTTTCGCTTTCCATTATTCTCTTGAAAATCAAAATATATAAACCCTAAAATCTCAAGGAAATATAAGAAATAAGTAAAATTTCCTCTTTATAAATATTAGAAAATATGACTTAATTTTTAAAATTGGGGATGGAAAATTAATATTTAACAGTGGTATGTGATTGAAAGTAGGAAGTTGGTTACCATAATAATGATCCCAGTGCTGAAAATTAAAACAATTTTAGAAATAAATATTAAATTAATTTTTAATGTCTTTTATTTCTTATTATTAAAAATAAAGAAAAACTCATCATTACTTTAGAAATAAAAATGAAGATATTATTTTAATTTCAATTCTAAATAAATCTTTAAATGATAATATAATTAAAATTTTTAATTTTATAATCAACATATTTTAAAATAATATTAAATTAATATATAAGATCAAGTTATATTAGTTTATATAATTAAAATTTATATTTTTCATATTTTTTATTTTTTATATTGAATATTATGATTATAAAAATCTAATATTAATATTTAATTATTTTTAAATTTATTAAAATATTAATATAATTTAAATAAAAATATTTATTTTATAATAATTATTTATTTAAATACGATTATTCAACGAGACATAATTATCTATTTAAATATAATTATTCAATTAGACATTATTATCCGTTTAAATATGATTATCTGTTTAAACATAATTATCTATTTAAACACGATTATTTGATTAAATACAACTATTCATTTAAACACGATTATTCGACTAGACATAATTATCTGTTTAAATATAATTATCTGATTAGAAATGATTATTTATTTAAATACGATTATCTATTTAACTAATTATATCTTTAAACGGATAAATAGATTCAAAAGATCAAAAACAAATCCGATAAGATTATTATTTATTTAATATAAATACCATTCGTTTATTATTTGTATTAAAATTTTTAAATTCAAATTTGTTTAATTGTTTTGTACTGTATTATTACTCAAATTGTCATCCTACGTTCGATTGGGTGATCGCAGTGGTAAGGTTCCGGGATATTGTGGTCTATGTTCTGGGTTCGAATCATCACAATGTACATCCCGATTAATGCGTTAAGGTGAAGGCTCCGATTTATTTCTATATTTGATTGGTACTATTACGGGTGGTTCCTACACAAACGACTAGTAGTTAAGGGTAGGACCATGTGATCTATGGTCACGGATTTTGTAGGAGTGGATATTTATCCCCGTGTGTGACTGAATACCGTAGTGATGACTGAGTATGGCGGAATGTCGTAGTAATGATTAAGTATGAGAGATTCCGGATTTAAAAAAAAAATATCATTCCTATTTAAGAGTAATTAAAAAAACATGAATTTACTTAATACCTATGTTTCTTTAGTATTTTTTTATTTTAGAAATTTTAAAAAAATAATTAGTATTTAATTAATGAGTATAAAATAGTGATATATTAATTTAAGTGATAAATTAAACATTTTAATTTATTTTAAATACTTATATACTAATTTAATTTTAATAAATAATTTTAAAGAAAATAACAAACACATCCACTTCATCTTATTATTTTACCACCTACGGGTCGTTTTATGATATCTCAAACCTCAAACGGCACGTTGTTAACTATCCCTTCTCCTATGTTTACCTCTAGGGTTTTACTCAAAACACAGAACTGAAAGCCAGGGCACTAAAACTACGTAAAATGAATAACGTAAACGCAAGTATTGGAGGCGGCGGACTCCCACAGCAGCTTCCGCCGGAGTCGGCGCCTGTATTCAGAGAAGGCATTACTTTAACTCTTTCCCGATGGTCGGCTCTTCAGATGGCCGTAGAAAATGAGTGGGGTGGCCGCGGCTCTCGCGCTATGGCGGAACAACTTGTGTCTGATATTTTCTCCTGGTTCACACAGTCTAAAGGTATTCGGGCCCTACCATAATCTTAAGATTGCACCTTTCTTCTTTTTTGTTATTATCGAGGTCAAGATAAGCTATAATTTGTTTCAGTTTTGGAACGAATGTCTTTTCTTTCGTTTGCTGAGTAGAGTTGTGGTTTTTGAAACTTTAAAAAGTTGATTGATTAGCTTGCTTATTTGATGTTGATTGACAGGGTAAATTTGAGGTAAAATTGGAATTTTTATGGCTTTTATGGCATATTTGGAAAATGGTCATTCCGATGGTGTGAATTCTGTGATGATTTTTTTTTAGTCAGAAAGAATTGGCATTAGAGACATAGGATCTTGTTAGAAGATCTATTTCTAGAAATTAGCTGCTAACATTCTGTGTTGATAGATGTGTATTCTCATGTAAATCTGTTAAATTGAATTTTTGTCACAAGCAGCTGAAAATGCTGAATGTTTGTGTTTTCTATATCATCTTCTTTCAGTTTGTAATGTTTGCAACAAATTGGTATGTAGGCATCTGTGAAGCTCCCTATATTGGGGCTTTGATGTGTTTTTTCCTGAGAAAAATATGCATGCAATTTCTGTAACATGAACTGATATTGACTTTTTGCTGCCTATTAATTTTGCGGATTCCATGTTGAATATTTGTATTTAAACCGATGCTTAAGGTTCAATTTTCCAAAGAACCTGCTAGATTGGGTTAGATTTAATTTTTCTGATTTACATTTTCTCTTATTTCATCAGATATGCTTTATATTGATGATCTAGAAAATATTCTGGATGAAGCTATGCTTTCTCTTAACACCATGACCGAGGATGGCAGCGTTGAGGAGGTATGCTTTCTCATGTAGTGTTTAGTCTTGTGTTTGTGTGACGCATTCAAGTACTTAATGACACAGTAAATTTCCAATTAGCGAACCCATGTAGTTGGAATTATGGTTCTGTTGAATCAAGTATTTAGTTTTTGCTGGTTGCATCTTTATCTCCTTGTAACTTGTTAACTTTTTCAATGAAGTTTGATGCAAGTCCTTTTATCTCAACCCCATGTAGCTCCAATTATGGTTCTGTTGAATCAAATATTTAGTTTTTGCTGGTTGCATCTTTTGCTCCTTGTATCTTGTTAACTTTTTCAATGAAGTTTGATGCAAGTCCTTTTAGCTCCTTTATGTATTACAAGTGCCTTTTGCTTGTCCAAAGAGCATGATTTCCTTTCTGTATTATGCTTCTCCCAGGAAACTTAATATAATGCACCTAGTCTTCCTCTGAAATTTTGTTTTTAGGGATTTGGAGATTGATTTCAACGAACAATACTTGTAAATGTTTATGATATCTAATTAAGTAATAGGTATAAGTTTAGTTTGGATAAAAATTTGAATTTTCTCTGTGGAAATATTAGCATTGAGTGGTTTTCAGTTACAGTGAGACCATTTCAAGCTGATTTCTCAATTGTTCTGCAGTTTTAGTGCTATAATGCTCTTGTACTGATAAATTTTCTATTCTGCAATGACCTTCTGCTTTCGGTCATTCTTCTTTGGCACAATGAAAACGTGTTTGAAATGAAGAAGTGATCAAATAATTAACTCCAAATTTAGAATCCACCAAGCAAAGTTATGGAAACCCTAGAATTTGGAGGAATTTCAATTTAGATTAAACAAAATTCAAAGGTTTCAAAAAAATTTGTTTTCTAGGATTTTGAGTCCTTTAAATGAATAGACATTAGGGTTTGGAAAATGACTGAGTTGTTCATAAAACACACAAAGAATAATGGGCCGAAAGGGGAAACTTGTAACTTCGAAAATATATTTGGTGCTGGTCGAGAGGAGGGGTCTGGGCCAGTCGTGTCTTGGAGGGAAATTTGATAGCAGTTTCAAGAGGAAATTGGCACCGGTTGTGCTTTGGAGACAGGTCTGACGTCGGTTGCAGTGAAAACATGTTTGAAACAAGAAAGTGATAAAACTATCGATTCCAAACTTGTAATCCACCAAGCAAGATTATGGAAACCCTAGAATTTGGGGGGATTTCAATTTAGATTAAACAAAGTTCAAAAGTTTCAAAAAATTTGTTTTTTAGGATTTTGAGCCCTTTAGATATACAGACATTAGAATTTGAAAAATGACTGAATTGTCCATAAAACACACAAAGAACAATGGGTCTGAAAGGGTACACTTGTAACTTCAAAAACATTTTTGGTGCCGGTCAAGAGGAGGGGCCTGGGCCGCTTGTGTTTTTGAGGGAAATTTAGGGCCGGTTTCAAGAGAACACTGGTGCTGCTTGTATTCTGGAGACAGTTCTGACACTGGTTTCAGGAGGTTTATGGTGCTGGTCTTGTTTGGGCTTCTTCCTGGAGACACGAGGCTTGAATGCGGCTCCGATCTTCCATCTTCTGCTGATGGGCAGAATATTTGTTTTTCTAGGCTGTTCTTCCCTCAAATTCTTATGATTGTGCGTTTTTTATGGCCCTTCACAGGTGGCGGAAAAATTAATGATCGTGCATGAGGAATGTTTGGAAGGTAATTATGAGTCAATTGTAAAACTGAGGGAAACCCATCCTCAGACAGCATCTCATTATCATGTCAGACAGGTAACTATGGCTTAAACCTCTTTCCTATCATGTTCCTTCTATGGAAGTGCTTGTTGACATCAAATCTGTACTGTGAATTTCATTTTACTGTGTAATATTTTAACTATTCTCACCTCATGCATAATTTTTGTGGTTGATTGTCCCATGTTTTACACTCTCATTGGAGTGTTTTATCTCCTTGTTTTTTGACCCTTCCAAGTCAAGTCTGCATTGGCTTGAATTAGTTGAATTTTAAGAAGAAAGTATTACTTTCTTTGATGTATTTTATCTCCTCTACGTGCCAGTCTGTGAATGATGAAGACAATGATGATAGCACAGATGATGATGATGAAGATACATCAAAAATGATGATGGATACACCAGAATTCAACTCAAAACCAAATCCAGCCAACGTACAGGCCTGTGAAGCAAGGCCTAGGGAGGCAGCCCACGCAGAAGATGGATGGACTATAGTTTCATCTAAACGCAAGGGTAAAAGAAATTAGGTTGAATCGGGCTGTTTACGTGGGATCCTTTAGGAATAATACACTTTCTTCCTCCCTCTTCTCTTTTCCCTCTTTTATTTGTAGTATATGTGGTTCTTTGGCCAGTTTTAGTCTGGTAGTTAAATATTCATGTCACCCTTTGCTGTGTTTATGCAAAAATTTTGTGGTCAGGGAATCCATTATCCTTCACCTCTCTCTCTCTCTCTCTCTCTCTCTCTCTATGTATGCATGTATATTTGGTGAGTGTAATCTTTGGATGAATACTTTTGAGAGTATGGAATTTTGAAATTTAAAGATCCAGTGAAACCTGGAAATTGTATATTTGATATTGCTATTAGCTAATGGAGCTGTCAAAATGTGATACTCGAATTTATCATAAAATTGTGGGCATCGTATGTACGTTGGAATCGTGCTTAATTACTTTTTGGAGTTCAATAAGCAAAATATCCTGTATGTGGTATTCAAACACCTTCATTAATCATTTCAACGAATTCTGAAAGCAAAAATCAAAATGGCCTACCATTTCAACTTATTAGTGTTGCTTCCAGTGGAATCTAATTAACAGTCCTAAAAATTGGGAAAGCAAAAGTAAGGATGTGAATATGGATAAATATATTGTATTTGTGTTGTGTTAATAAATTTATAATATTTTTTTATCTTTATTCGAATTTGATTTATTTATTAATCATATCAAAAATCTATTATTTAAATTTGATCTATTTATTAATTGTATTATTTATTTATTAATCATATCATTTATTTTGTAAATAGGTGATATTATACGATACAATTGAAATATTAATTCAATTAAATCTATTTAATTAATTTAATTAATTAATATAAAATTTAATCTATTTAATTACTTATTTATTTAAATATAAACGAAATATTAAATATAAATAAATAAAATTATTATATTAAATAATTATTTATTTAAATATGATTATTTATTTAATTAATCGTATTTTAAACGAATAAACGAATTTAAAAAATCAAATTCGAATATGATATGATTATTAATCATGTAACACGAATATAATTCAATTATTATTCGTGTTAAAATTTTTAAATTCAAATCTATTTAATTATGGAATGTGATCCGAATTGTCACCCAAAGTAAAATGCAAAGAGGATATGCTTGCTTCTGCAGAGTGTGGCTTTACCTAAGCCTTCCGGCCTTTTGCTAATAGCTCTGTACATTTTCTGACCTTGCGCAAAAGGCAAGCCATCCAGGCTAATTGCCAAGAAGCCAAAAGCTGCCCTACATTTTCTGACCTGAAACAAAAGGCAAGCCCTCCATTTCAGCTGGAAAACGAGTATCCATTGGTCATACTCTTGAGCTTATGATACATTCATCAAGAGCAAGAAATGTCACAATGTTATGGTCAAGGACTAGCAAAAAAAGATGGCAGTAGATGAGTGTATAGCTGAAGTTGAAGACTATGTACGCCCATTTTCCAGCTGAAATGAAGGTGCTCATCTTCTCTGCAATGTTAGAACCAGGTAGGAAACGCATGGCTTCACTCATGGCTTCTCAGAAATTAGAAAGCTTAGTAATGATTTTTTTCACTCTCAATTCCATCCATGATCTCCTAATTATAATATTTTATTGTAATAAAGTAGTTAACATATAGTCCATCTTCACCATACCAACTCCATCTCTCACTACCTGCAATTTCTTAACTACAACCCTCCAAAATCTCTCGTTCTTCTGTACTCACCATGCCCACCAATGTCATCAAACTGCTTCTTCTTCGGCTCTCGTTCTTCTTTATTTCCATCTCTCCAATTTCATCACAACTTCTTCCCTCATACACCGGCCGCCAAGGTGAATGGAATCTCCTGCATGCGAGTATAGGCACTCCGGCCATGTACATGCAGCTTCTACGTGACAACAGAGTCATCATGTTTGACCGCACAGATTTCGGCCTGTCCAACCTCTCCCTCTTGGGCGGACGTTGCCGATTCGACCCCTATTACACTGTCCTTCACACTGATCGCATCGCCCACCCCGTCTTGTATGTGACATTGCAACCAGTGCATACAGGCCTCTGATGGTGAAAACGGATAATTGATGCTCTTCCTGCTCTGTTCTTCCCAACTGAACCCTTGTCCAAACCGGCGGCTTCAATGACGGTGATCATGTAGTTCGTACATTCAAACCGTGAGATGATGATAAATGTGACTGCGTTGAGCTCTCACAGTATTTATCATAATGCAGATGGTATGTCACAAACCGGATTTTACCTGACGGCCGTAAAATCATTGTTGGAGGAAGAAGACAGTTCAACTATGAGTTTTATCCTCGAAATGATGAAGAATTGTCTTCTTCTCGATCTTTCATCCTCTGTTTACTGATTGAGACGACAGATGACGGAGAAAACAATTTGTACCCTTTTGTACACCTTTTGCCTGACGGAAACTTCATTTTCGCTAATACAAGATCAATATTGCTAGATTACAACCAAAATTGAGTATTAATTAAAAGAGTTTCCTGAAATCCCTGGAGGTGATCCACGTAACTATCCAAGCTCAGGTTCATCGATTCGGCTTCCATTAGGTGAAAACAACAGCGGCGACGTAGAAGCTGAGATCGTAATATGCGGCGGTGCAGCAAGGGGATCATTTGGGCAAGCCAGGCGTGGATACTTTGTGCGTGCGCTTTCTACGTGCGGAAGGCTCACGACCCTATCTGGGCTATGGAAGAAATGCCACTGCCAAGAGTGATCGGTGACATGATATTGTAAGGATACTTATATGTTGTAATCATACTTTTTTTTTCGCTTTGACGGTGAATCGAGTAACTTCTATATCTTTGACGGTGAATCGCTTTGTTGTAATGAAGGTATATTATTGTTAAATAGGTTCAACAATTACAGGAACTTAAAAAACTTTCTATTTATGATTATTTTGATATTTTTTTAGTGTTTTAATAATAAATATAATGTCAGATCTTATATAAAGATAAGCATACAACTTTTGACAGAAAAAAAATATATTAAATGTTTTTCGTTTATTTTCTTTCAAAATTATTTTTTGAGTATTGATTTAAATTACATTTGTCACTAGAGGTATACCATAAATAATCTTTTATTTAAAATATTTTAAAAATTTTATTTATATAAATTTTTAAAGATAGATCTAAAAATTTTTAAAATTTATCTCTATATATTTAATCCCAATGATATAAGATATATTACTTGTATTCTTTATATTAAAATTTTTATTGAGGAATTATTTTATTTCATATAATAAACTTTTATTATTAATTATAAGTAAAATATTGTTCACGTATAAAATAAAAGAAACAAAATTTATTTTTATTAATCTATTGATATATTGTTGATGTATGAATATAAACGTGGTTGTTGCATCATCAGAGAAAATTGATGATCGGATCCTCAATTACAGAGTCTCACCTTCTAGCCCATACAAAATAATAACACCTTCAGAGTCATGTCGGGAAGGGTTTTCGACGAAAAAACTCC
>JAVXUL010000009.1:2062535-2115138 GCA_035590515.1 Trichilia minutiflora | reverse complement strand
AGAAAATAAACACCTTCAGAGTGACACCGGGAGAGGTTCTCGACGGAGAAACTCTAATGCTTAAGTTAAAAAAGAATGGAGGAATAGAAGATATTCCCGGTGAAGATGACAAGAAGAAATCAGAAATGGTCCCCAGAATGAAAGGAGAAAAAAGTGTGGTTGTTACCTAATGGAGATAGTGAATGAAGAATGATGGTGATCTCCTCGTCGGATTTTCCTCAAGTGCAAAGTAGGTAGTCTCAATATTCAAGAGTCCAACCATTTCTCGTTTGAAGAAGTTTGGTCTTTATAATACCCCCTCGAATAGTATCATGACTTGGTATCGGAGAATGAGAAGGATGTGATGTCTGATATGGGGTAGTGTACAACCGTATTCCTTAAGTGGTGCTGTCATATCTGTTGACTTTACAGGCCTGCCACCGTCCCGTTATCTGAAAATAGTCAAAAAAGAGACAGAAGTTTTTGAGTGGACAAGTGTCATCAATCATTCCCATTTTTGGATGGGAAGAGGCACAAGTTCTGCTGATACCCGGGATAGGGATTGCCTGAGAACCAGCTAAAGGAAGATTTCTGGCCTGGGGCGATTTCTCTAAGAAGCTATCACGATTCTTAGGCCGGGGGTGTTCTACAAGTTCTAACTTTCGGATGTCTGAGACGTGTTGCTAATGATGGTAGAAATTCCTGAGACGAGGATTCCTGAGAAGGGGCACACGTGGGAGAATATGCCTAAGTCGGGGATCCTTGGCGTGAAATTTATCTGAGACGAGGATCCCCGAGGAGGGATCCCCGGGGTGGAATATGCAAGAGTTGAGGCTCTCTAAGGTAGATTATTCTCGAGATAGGGATCCCTTACGATTTACACCCTGCTTCTTGTTACGCGCCCTGTAGATAGAGCATCCACATGTCACCTCAGTATTTTCTCCAAACAGTATACATTCCAGTAACTCTAAAGTATTAATCATTTTCAGGTTTAGTCGCACGAATGAACCATTTACATTTCTCGCCTCTATACTTTGCCTTAAAACGATCTGTAGAAGATTTACACACTTTGATCTCGAAGTGATTTTTTAATGCCATCAACCCTAATTTATCCCGTAATTCCTGTTTTATACTAAAAATTTGGCCAACGTACACATCACCATCTTTTGTACTTGATGAAGCATCATCTGACATTATTGTAGCTGGTGGAATAGGAGGTAAATATCTAAAGTACTGATCGAATAATGAAGGTGGCATTACACCAGTACTTCTGTATACATTGTCATAATTAGTATTTTTAAGATTATGTCTATCTCCATCAATAAATTCATTATCACCAATGTCTGTCTCAAAGGTATGATAATCTTGGTATTGCCCTGGCTCTTGCTGTTGTTCTTGCTCATGTTGATGTTCAAAATAATCAACATTATATAACTCAACATTCTGTGGCAGTTCAGCATCATTATTATTCAGATCAGTCTGGCTCCTGTATTGAAATTGTGTTGGCATTACAGCAACTATATCTCTCAACATATTACTTCCACTTGAGGACGTAAATGACGGTATATGAACTATAGATGAAGAGTAATGTGGTAAAATCTCTGTATCATTCAGGTTTAGTCTACAGTATACTCTACTGTCACGTCGTTCGATGGTGATAAATAACGGACAATAAACCTTCATACTTGCAACATAAATCAGATTATTGACCTGCTTAAAATCTTGAAAGCTGAATTCATCATTAATATCCACTGGAATTTGAGGCGCTACTGTTTGAAATATTGCTTTCGTTGTGATAATGAAATCTTCAAGATTAATATCAAATCTCTCACACAGCATATGCACAAATTCAGTGTAACTGATATTTGTATCCACACAAAAAGACGTTGTTGATCCACCAGTATATACCTCACCATCGTCTGAGGTGAATTCTCATGAACCTTCATTTCGAATGATAATCAGTATTATTTCGCTCATAACTGTAATTATATGTATAAGAAATTGAGTTTGTTAGTTAATAAGTAACTAAGAACTAAAAAATTCATTACTATAATAATTAATTAAATAATATTACTATTTCAGAATTATGAATTATTTTCTTTTATTTATTTATATTTTCGTAGAATTTATTCTATTCTTTATTGAATTTTTAAAATAATAAATTTTATTTATTCACCTAAAAAATAAATAATACAAAATAACTAAAAAATTCATTATTGGAATAATTAATTAAATAATATTACTATTTTATAATTATAAATTTTTTTATTTATTTATATTTTAGTACAATTTATTTTAATTTTTATTTAATTCTAAAATAACCAAAATTTATAATTATCTATAAAAATAAAGACTACATAAATATTATTTATATTATAAAATAAATAAATAAATAAATAATTAAATATATTATTATAGGGAATTAAATAAAGTAAATACACTCCTGATGGCACTTTGCACCCCCGATGGGCGCTGAATGGCTCCCTCAATGCACCATCGAGAATACAATTTGTCATTGGGAGTGCATTGCACTTTCGATGGCACGCTAAAAGCGTCCTCTAACTCCTCAGTTTTCTATTCTATCGCTCAATACTCAATTTTAATTGACAAACAATTAATTTTGGTTTAAATCATATTATTATAATTAATTTAAACATGAATTTAATATATAACATCTTTATAATAATGAAACTAATTTAATTCATACCTTAATAATACAAATTTTTGAAGATATTTAACTTTATTAGATTTGAGAGAGAAATTTTTTTCAAAGCTTCAGATATACCAGAAGTCATTTGTAGTGAGATAAATAAGTTTTTTTGGATTAAAAAGCATGTTTGTCTTAATACAATGAATTAGATAATTTTTTATTTGAACTTTTGACCGCGAATATTTTTAAATTCGGGTGAGTAGCGGATATTTTTGATTAATTTTCAAAAATTATTTAATGATAATCATGAAGTTCTCAATTTGTTTTTACTTTCAGCAATTTTGGTTGGGATCATTATCAGAAGTAATGAAAACACGACCATTGATTGATATGTTAGTCAAGTTTCCTATGGTTAGCTTTGCAAAAACGACATCACTTTGAAACATTGTTGTCACTGAGAATTTTAGGATGAAAATTGGGTAGTGGCCTTGTCCGCTTCAACAAATTATGTCGTAGGCCCTGCCACTTTGGGCAGGCATCCCCTCCCAAGTGCAATGGAGGTCACCAACCTAGGCCAAGGACCTTCTTGATCGATCATTGACCCCGTCTTCCTCCTCCTCTGCACGTGTTAGACTTGAACTTGAGAATAAAACAAAACAAAACAAAACAAGAAAGGAGAATGAAAGTAAAATGCATCAGAATTTGTTGAATAGTTCTGATACATTTTACCTGTCAAAAGTTTGAATCATCAACCATGTCACAGTAATTTCAAATGACCAAATTATGCGACAGTCAAAGAAGATAAAGGCGACGAAGCTCCATTCAACCATTGTACACTGAGGGCAATCTAGTCAAAGCACATGCGTAGAAAGTAGCGCCACTTTCGATAATTAAATTGTTTCTGGTTTGTTTTCTTGTATGTTGACATAAATCCATTTCATTTGTTGTACAGGGAAGTTTTCGTTATCGGGTCAGTTTAGTGATTTTGTTATACGATTTTTTTTTTCTCTGGATTTCCCATTATCTAAAAACCGCATTTCCACGTTGATTCTTTTGCTGGGTTCACTCTTTTCTTTTTCTTCTTAGGTATGAGCATGTTGCTTTCTAGTACTTTTTTGTTATTGGTTGCTCAAGTTTGTTTTGTTGGTCTAATTTTTCTATTAGGTCGTTGACTTTTAGGGAGCTATTATTCTTAGTTTGCTTATAATTCTGTATTTTTAGCGTTCAAACAGCGGTTACTTGAAATTTCATTCAGAAATTTCTGTCTATATCGATTATTGGTTGAGAAAAGCAAAGTTTCTGAGATCCTCCTCCTCTATTTTGTGTTCAGTTTGTAATTCTTGTTATCGGTATGAGATTATTTTTTTTAAGGAATATAAGGTTTATCTGTTTGTATTTATCGATTCTTGGTTGAGAAATAAAAAGTTTCTGAGATCCTTCTTCTCTATTTTGTACTCTGTATGTTTGTTTTTTATTTAGCTATTGGCAAGTTAATTTTGAACCCTGCATTATTGGAGTGATTTCTTAATTGGGTTGGGAATTTGTGGATTGGTTCGTCCTTCTGAGGCTTCGGGTGTTTGGGTTTTGGTTACCTCCTTTGAAGCTTTGAGTACTTCTAACAAAATAAATTACCTTGAACCTCAAAAGATAGCAGCACGTTGAAAGGCAAAAAATATGTCCTTCAGTGCTTGTGATTGAGTTATGTTCTAGTATATTTTTCAAATCCTTATCTTAGAGGAACTGTTACCTCCCTTCAAAGAAATTTACCCGGGTGTTGTTGTGGCACATGGTAGGTTGGCTGCTTGATATTTGGCATTGTTTGAAGAAGTAGCTCTATGGAGGAAAAGTGTGCAATTAAGAATGATGTTACTGAAGTAATTTTCCTCCACATTACCTTGCTCCTTTTTATCTTGCCTTTTGCGTTTAATTACTGTAATCTTGCTTACGTTGTGGGTTTACTTGTGCTTGTTCAGTTAATAGGAAATACACCAATGGTGTATCTCAACAAAGTTGTGGATGGCTGCGTAGCACGTATTGCTGCTAAGCTAGAGATGATGGAACCTTGCTCCAGTGTCAAAGACAGGTATCACAACTTATTTCCTCTTTTTTAAATCATCAATTGATTGTATTTATGTTTGTGTTACCATTCTAATCTTGAAATTGAACTTCATGGATTTGTTTCTTGATGTTTGACATGCAGGATTGCATACAGTATGATCAAAGATGCAGAGGAGAAGGGCTTAATTACGCCAGGAAAAGTATGTAATGACAATTCATAAAAATTGTGCAATATGAACATCTCAGTTATTTTTTTTCGGTCAACATTAATAAACACAGCTTACTCAATTCTTAAAATTGAAGAGCCTCTTATCTCTTATGTCTTTGGATATAGATATTCTGTATGTTTACAGTAATATTGCTTGTTTGACATAATCAAGGGATATGTAGTGGTTTTCAATGCAGTCTGATTCTCAGGCTAAGCTTTCACTGCTCAAACTAATGGTGTATCTTTGTAATATTGTACAATGTGGAACATCTGAACTAACAAATTTTCCTTCTGGATATGTTTGAATAATGTTGGCTGAAGTCTGTCCTCGTAGAGATTACAAGTGGTAATACAGGCATTGGCATGGCTTTCGTTGCAGCAACAAGGGGTTACAAGGTTGTAGTTGTAATGCCATCAACATATAGTATTGAAAGAAGAATTCTTCTTAGAGCTTTGGGGGCTGAGATTCATCTTGTTGATCCAGCTGTGGGTTTTGAGGGGATTATTAAAAAGGCTGAGGACATAGTAAACAAAACACCCAACAGTTATTTTCTTAAGCAGTTTGCAAATCCTGCCAATCCTAAGGTATTGTGATGGTTGATACGGTAGTGTAGGTTGGTGTTTGAAAGGATTTATGAATCTGCTGGTTATCATTTGTGTAGATTCATTATGAGACCACCGGTCCAGAGATATGGAAAGACTCAGGAGGGAAAGTTGATGCCTTTATCTCTGGGATAGGGACGGGTGGTACTGTGACTGGCGCTGGAAGATTCCTTAAAGAGAAGAATCCTAATATTAAGGTTGTCTCGAGGGTATTGTTTGAGTGTGTCTGTGAGAGAGAAGAGAGAGAGATGATTATTTTTGCTAATGCCTTGCTTTCTAATGTTTTCATCTAGGTATATGGTATAGAACCATCTGAAAATGCAATCTTGAATGGAGGACAACCTGGTCAGTGTATTATTATTTTCTTTAATAAATGTTCAATACCTTACTTCCCTTTGTTCTTTTGTAGCAGTAGTTGGTGATGCTGCATCTGGCACAAGAGTCTGCAGTTTATATTTTCACATTTAAAGATTTTTTGTGGTTTAACGCTGAGTGGTTGCATCAAGACATTGTGCCAGTCCCGATTTTTAGATTTCAAGTGTATCAGTATTTCCTTTGAAAAAGGACAGGAACATATGACTTTACTTTTGACAATGTTTTCTCTGTGAATAGAAAAATGTACTTGTTTTACCTTTTTTTTTTTTCATTTAATCCCTGTTTTGAAGATATATAAGATTGCTGAAATGATTTTCTTCCAAACCTTTCTGAGATGCATATTCTTTACTGATTGGTATCATCACTTGCTGCTACATGATACAGGCAAGCATGGGATCCAAGGTATTGGTGCTGGTATTATCCCTGATGTTCTGGACATTGACATACTTAATGAAGTTATTACAGTAAGTCTTAAAACCATATGGTAGGCTGTTTAATTTGAATTGGTATTAAATTTTTTCCTCGGGTGCTACATTAAATTGCTTTTATAATGTAAATCAGAATTACTGATAATCGGTTTGCACCATGCACGAGAAGTAATTACAAAAGTTTATTTCAAAAAGTTCTTATGCCCATTGTTATCTTGTCGTTGATACTGGTGGGATAGACATAAACTAACAAATTCAGGAGGTGAAGGGGTAAAGTTGAGCTCTGGCACAGTTGGATTCTCTATCACTGACTACAATGCCACCCATTAATCCTTTTCAGGTGTCAAGCGAGGAAGCTATGGAAATGGCAAAGCTGCTTGCGTTGAAAGAAGGTTTGGTGGTAAGCTCACAATTTTAAAATTGCTTTTACGCTTCTGTGTGGGCCTTTCCACTGTGGTGCTAATTGTAGGACAATTTCTGGGCAGGTGGGAATATCTTCTGGGGCTGCGGCAGCTGCTGCTTTACAAGTAGCAAAGAGGCCTGAAAATGCTGGGAAACTCATCGTTGTAAGTTTGATCTTCTTTGCAACATAGATTTAGCAATCACTTACAATTTCATTAGCTTCTGACAATATTTTGCATTGTTTTAACTGTTGTCGAATTTGTCCTCTGTATTAAATTGCCTTAACCATGCAATTTCTCCGGCTTCATGAGCAGGTGATTTTCCCCAGTGCTGGTGAGCGTTATTTATCCACGGAATTGTTTGACTCCATTAGACACGAAGTAGAAAACTTGTCGATTGATTGAGATGTCATTTGAGTTCTGAAATTAAGGACAAATATCTCTGTATTTTGTGTTGTAGACTTTGGACAAGAAATTAAAAACTTAATCGAATTAAAGTTCAATATTTGTTTCGATAACCTTCTTGTTGTAAGAGCTCATACTTCCCATCAGGATTGTGGATTGCTTTTGTTACCATCCATTCAAACCAGCTTGTAGATTGTACCATTATTCTAATAAAAATTCATTGTAAGTGTCCTTTAAAGAAACAAAATGCCGTTGAAAAATAGAGGTAGGCCGCAAGAACATCACATTAAAGTTCAATTCTAATATCGAGAAGGCGTTTTGTTTGGAAGAGGCGGTGATTTTAATGCGGAATGAAATCACTAACGACCGAATATGAGCAAGGGAATGATTTAGTAAATATTAATTGTATAGGTAAAAGTGTGCTTATTTAATACATAATAAGTTGCAAACAATTAGTTTTAAAAATCAAGATATTTATTCAAAAAATACATAAAATTAGGAATTGCCTGTAAAATATTAGTTCCTTTTAAAAAAATTATATTATTATTTTGTCTGCAATAATTTATGGTGGCTGCAAGCAAACCTACATCAAAATAATAATTCTTTAAAACACTTTATAGTGCCCCTCTCTTATAATCCTGAGTCCTGACAATGAATTAAAGCACATGAAGCCATTTCCTCCTTTATTTTGTCAATAGTCAATACTGAACGATGTCATTAATTAAATATATATATTTTTTATCACAATGGCATTTAGTATTATGTCAACGGTCAAAACTAATGTTGCAAGAATAATATGATTATTTTAAGAATTAGACTTAGCTATATATATATATATATATATATATATATATAATATAATATTTTCTAAATTTTATATGAGCCACGCAAATAATACAATATATAAAATTTTTAGTTTTGATAAAATAACAAATAAAGACGTGTTTATTATTATTTTTTTATTTTTTAAATAGGGTCTGCTGTTGCTAAGGCTGTATTTATTGTAAACGAACAAAGAATATGGACATTTAAAATTTTTAACAACATGCTTAGGGATCTAACCATTAAAACTCCAATTATTACTTTTATTTTAAAATAGTTAAAAAATTAGGGACTTAGGTGATAATACTATGTATTTACATTCCGCTTAAAAGCCCAACCAACAAAGTTTTAAGGCCCATGACGAGGCAAAAGATGGGCTAGATAAGCTATTCTCTTAAACAAAGGCCCTCGAAATTCTTATTTCCATGTTACACGTGTCCTCCGCACGTGCCAAATTCTCTCCCTACAGAAACAGATCTCCTTCCCTCTCCCTCCCTCGCTCTCGCGCGCACATGATCCAACATTCCAGTTTCCTTTCTCGTTTTTTCACACACAAGCAGATCTGAGAGAGTCTCGAATATGGCTATTATGGCGGTTCTAGAATCTGATCTTCGAGCTCTCTCCGCTGAAGCTCGTCGTCGTTATCCCGCCGTCAAGGACGGAGCAGAGCACGCAATTTTAAAGGTCAGAATTTTTTTAAAAAAAGTTTAACGTGATACTTTTAGGTGGATACGGAAGATGCCGCTTTCTGTATTTAAATTGAATTTTGGGCTTTAGAACAAGCGGCGCGTCTGTTTGGTTACCGAGAAACTTATGAATCGCTTTGAATTATCTGCTATAGACCTATCTTGATTGTTGATTCACTCCCAAGACTTTAATCATTGGTGAAGCATATGTCGAAGTACACTGAATTGCTTATTGTTGACCTGGCTCGGTACAGTCACGTAGTTGATTGAGTTGCTTTTATTTCAATTTTCAAAATTCAACGAAGTATTGGTATTATTGGGTCAATGCTGTATATGCTTGGAATTTGGTAAATTAATGTCAATGTGACCTCGATTTGTGATATTTGCAGCTTCGATCGCTGTCAAGTCCCAGTGAACTTGCACATAATGAAGACATTCTACGGATATTTTTAATGGCTTGTGAAGTTAGAACAGTAAAACTTAGTGTTATTGGACTTTCTTGTATACAAAAGCTTATATCTCATGATGCGGTTGCTCCATCAGCCCTAAAGGAAATATTTTCTATGTTAAAAAATGTAAGTTATATCTTGATTTGGCATGTTGATGTGGTTGCTGCCACATTACCGTTGGGCTATGAAACCAAAATGATTTATTGATACAATACAACAAATTGAATAATTATTGTGATCTTGCAATTTTTATTGCTAAACATGCCCCTGTAATCTTACATGCATTATCCTTCTTGCAGCATGCTGAAATGGCAGATGAGACCGTTCAACTGAAGACCTTGCAGACTATATTGATAATATTTCAGTCACGCTTACATCCTGAAAATGAGGTGGCTATTGATTACATAAGTTTATCTTCCTAGTAGTTGCTTGCAAAGCTATGGCCTTATGTTGCAAAACGTATTATATATTGTGGTGGGCCCTAATAGCAGATTGAGCCCATTTAACAAATTAAAATATCTTTATCAATATTTTTAGGAATATCAAATCATTATTTTGGATGACAGCAAACATGTTGAACAAAATGAAGGCAACAGCTTATTGGCAAGATGATTTATGATAATTTTTCTGGAAGTAAAAAACACCAGATATGTAGTATATGTTTTGGAAAAAAATTAAAAAGAACAGTTTGAGTCTCAGAACTTATAGCTCGTAGTAGGGCTTCAAAATTTAGGCATTTTCAGGCTTATTAGATAATGTCAATCATGAACATCTACAATCTTACTCCAGGTCTGTGAACTTGCAGTACCCTGCCAATATTTGTCATATATTCAGTTTTGGCTTTCAATGTTGCCCAATCAAATTGTCTCTATACAGACAAGTATATAATCAATCCATGAAGACAAAACTTAGTAAAAAAGTTCAACTTTTCTCATGCACCCTTACTTTGAGAAGTTTGTTACACTAGGCATGTCCTTTATGAAATGCTACTAGTATCCATTTGTTTAATCATTTTGTCGTGAATGATATGCGCATAGATGGTTATGCATGGAAGAAATTAGATGCTTCACATATTCTCTTTGTAACAATTGGGATCACTTGGATTCTGTTATGCACCATGTTGATATTATACGCATATTTTCAGTTGTGGTTTCCGACCTCAACTTCTCTCAATTAAGCCTAGTTCCTGACCAGTATTTTCATCTGGACGAATCACTTCTTCCATTGCACTTCTTCAGAGCCATATTCATGATATTAATTATTAGGTTTACCAGTTAGAATTGTATACAAATTCTCCTGATTAAAAGCCAGATAATGGCATTTCTCTGTAGTTTTTATTTATTTCTATAACCACTGAAGACTGTAGGATTTATCAACTTATTTTGCTTGTGGGTGATGCATTTCTTACGAATGTTTTCCTGGAAGATTTGCTTGGGGGTTTCTATAGTTGTTTGATTAACTAGAGGAGAAAGCAAAAAATGAAAAAGAAAATGGGAAAAGGAAATCTTGACTCTACTTGAAGATGATACCTCTTGATCAGCCCTATGATTCTGAGCATGTTAGAGAACTCAATATAGATCAGAGTTGTTAGACAATGATATGTCTTCTGATTTTACTTAATATTCCTCTGGTATCCACAAGTTGAACATGAGACAAGAAGTTCATTAATTTAATCTTGAGCATTATTGATGTCTTGGTGTACGTGGATGAATATACTTAAATAGCATTTAACAATTCTTTTTTTGTTGATGCACTTGGTGATATGCGATGAGAGGTTACTTTGCTATTAGATGTATGCCCTGGATAATTAAAGCACTCGCGGTTCTGTTCCTTGCACCGTCTTTCTTTTCTTGTTTTAAGTTTTGTTGACTTTTGTGTTGCCTGTTTGGAAATTTCAGGATGATGTGGCTCAGGCACTTGGTATATGCCTTCGGCTCCTTGAGAACAATAGATCTTCTGATAGTGTGAGGAAGTAAGTTAACTTGTTAGCTGAAAAGATTACATACGTGCCTACTTCCTTTAATGTTGTTTTCTTAATCAACTTTGGTATGTTCATGGAGGTTTTATGATTCGCTAATTGCCTCATGTAATTCTTTTCTAGTACTGCTGCAGCTACCTTCAGACAAGCGGTGGCCTTGATTTTTGATCATGTGCTTCATGCAGAGTCCCTTCCTGTGGGGAAGTTTGGTTCTGGAAGTCACATATCTAGAACCAATTCAGTTACTGGGGATGTTAATCGCAGCATCAATCATTCAGAGTACATTGTTTCCGACTTATTTATTATTCAACTTTAGTGCATCTGTGTGTATCCAATCAATAATTCTGTATTTTGGATCTTGCATGCCTATGTGTCTTTAACATGGCATATATATGGGTTCGTGAATAACAATCTTGCTAATATTATGTAATAACGTATACCTGAATTTCTAGGCTTCATAGATATGCATTCTGTACATCCACTTATCTAACTTAATCTTGAGCAGCTCATTGGAGCATGAATTTGCTTCTGGAGGTCTGTCGTTAATGAGGGAGACCCTAACTAAAGCTGGAAAGCTTGGGCTTTGTTTACTTGAAGACCTGACAGCTCTTGCTGCAGGTGGATCTGTATGTACTGAATTGAAACTATTAAAAGGCATTATTAGCCAAATATTGTTTTGAGTTTTCATGGTTTATGAAACCTTTTCATTTGTTTATTGTTCGTTTTGTTAAGGCAGCTATCAACAATAGTGGTCTATATGAACAGCATTCCACTTTAACAAATAATACAACTGCTTTTACTTTGTAGGCTTCTTGGTTACACGTCAATTCTCTTCAACGGACGTTTGTGCTGGATATACTTGAGTAAGAAATCTGCCTGCCCATAATATTTTATTTCTAGTTTACCTGTGTTCTGCTGATGCAAGAGGCCCTGAACACCTTCTGACCCTAAATTAAATGGAAAATTATTAATCTGTGAAGTCATAAAATAACCATCACATGGAAGTTTAAATCTGGTTATGTTTGCTTCTTCCAATATCTCCATTATCATGATGGAAAGGGCTTGTATAACCTCATTGGTTGGTTGTACACTCCCACACAGAAATTAGCAGCAGTAAGCTCATGACTGTTCAATATTTCTATCATTAATGCTATGACAAGAAATGAAATTTGTTCTTTGTTCTTTATAAGAAGTATTCATGCGACTGAATTCAAATGCAGTTTCTTATGCATATTCTTGATGTTTGCTTTTGACAGGTTCATTCTATCCAATTATGTGTCTCTTTTTAGGATGTTAGTCCCCTATGAGCAGGTGATTAGAAGAATTTGTGAGTGAGAATATTTAGTCATCTTTTGCAAAAGCATGCTAGTAAAACTTTATAGTTGGAAAGTTTTTATGCAAATTCAACAGGTTTTGCGTCATCAGATTTCTTCCCTCTTAATGACTTCACTACGTACCAATGCCGAGGTAAATGCTATTTATAAGATGTAATACAAGAAGGCCCCTCTTTTACTATCTTGACGAAATTTCATGTGGTATTCTACTAGCTACATCCTGTTTAATTTTATTCAGATTGAAGGAGAGACTGGGGAGCCTTATTTTCGTCGCTTGGTCTTGCGGTCGGTTGCTCACATTATCAGGCATTACAGTTCATCCCTTATTACTGAATGTGAGGTATGCTTAATTGTCTTTGTAATTAGCATTCTAAAGTTATATTACATAATTTTAGAGAAAGCAAATGCGTTATGCATGATCTTAGTTCTAATATGTTTATAGAATGCTTAATTGTATTGTTTCATTAATATTGTTTAAATCAAATTGTCTTGGCATTGATTGTGTGTGTGTTTAATGTAATCTGCATAGAAATCGAAAAGAAGGTTGAAATGAAAATTCATAAGAAGGCATGCCCATCTTACAAAATATATTTTGAACAGTTAACTAAATTTTCTTGAGAACCTTACTGTTCAATGTCATTGCTCTCCATGTTTTACAATTGGCAAGTTGAGGGGGGTGTTTTAGGGAATTTTCTCCATGTGTAGAGGGCATTTCTTGTCCATATTTGATCAAAGTATACAGAGTATAAAGATGGTCAATCCCATTTCTGACAGTATATATTTTCAGGAAAGGAAAAAACTGTGACAAAAGGATTAATTACAGGAAGAAACAATAAGGAAAATCTGTCGAGTGTAAGAATACTCAATTAAAGTAACTCCTCTTTGGAATAATAGTTTTGCCTCCAAATTTGGTAAAATCGTTAATCAAATAGTTTTGGTAGTCTTTTTAATGTAGAACTAGCTAGACTAAGGTTAGTATTATTTTTACTGTCTTTATTTTGGTTGGATTAAACATTATTTTTTGGTTAGACAGTTATGTTTGGGTTATTTATTTTAGTTAGTTTGATTTTTCTTTATTCGTGGAAGTAGATTTATTTTCTCTTTTGTATAGGTTTATGGCCAAGATAGACAGGGTTTAGTTTCAGCTTTTATGGTAGATTTTGAGATTATTTCATAAAGATTACAATGTTTTCCCTTTCCTCCATTGTTTCTCCCCTTCCTCTAGATTTTTTCCCTTTCTCTTGTTCCTATTTGGTGCTACATCACTTGTACATTTACATTCTGCTATTTGTTTTTATTTATTAACCAGTTCTTATAAATATATTATTCACAACCTTTAAATTTAATGTTCAATGGTGAGTTGGTCTTAGAGTTTTAAATCAAGCCATAATTATCAGACTTTTGCTTCCTATATGCTTATCATCATATTACTGCTGTTTATGTTAGTTTATAGCTACTAATTCAAAGACAATTATTTTCATTTGCAGGTCTTTCTTAGTATGTTGGTGAAGGTTACTTTTCTAGATTTGCCTTTGTGGCATCGCATTCTAGTTCTTGAGATCTTAAGGGTAATCTCAACAATCTAGATGCTGCTGCCATCATTTTTCTTTGTGGTTGTATGTATAGAGGTGTGACTGATAACTCTATAGTGTCTATCTCAATAATGAAGGTGGTGGAATTTTACAGGGTTTTTGTGTGGAGGCACGGACATTGCGAATTCTTTTCCAGAATTTTGATATGTATGCAAGCTACCTCTGATTGAACATTTTCTTTCACACCATATGTTGCACATGTTATAGTTGACAAAACTGCAAGACCAATATTGTTCAAATGTAAGCCTTTGATTATTTGCTTGTTATGACATAGTGAATCTAGACAGCACAGAGACATATGGTCCTTTGGCTGGCACCATTCTGCTTGAATAAATAATTACTCTAGTTAATGTGGAAGAAAAAAGAACTGTAGGCCTTAATGGCTCGCCATTATGTACAAAGGTGTGATGTGACTAGTGAATTGCCCAAAGTTATACTGCCTGACTGATGTATTTGAGGAGGGGTTGCCTCTTACTCTTCTCTCTTGCCACCATTGTCTGGATAGTGGAGTTCCCTAGACCACCTTTGAATGAACATCTGAATTGAAATTCAAGAACATCCTTTCATGCTGCAAATGCCTCTGGTTTAGTAACTTTGTGGAATGAAATTCCCATTCTATTATTCTTGTACTACCAAGATTTAAATTCGAGGTTTCTGAGACAATTTAAACATACTGCCATCTGCATATTAATTTTGAAGTATTTGATATCAAATATAAAAGGTAGTAAGTGCTGAAAAGGCATTAATGTGACATAATCAGTCGATATTGACTTATTAAATTTTAGGATTTTCATAGATGTCATGATGGATATCAATTTCCTTATCATGTTTATTTCAAGGGTGCAGAAGTTTGCTAATGCCCTCGCCAAATTTGAGCATGTAGATTACAGGGTTGAAGGTCCAATTAATGGCCTTATTGTATCAGGCTCCAGTTGGCCATGATCAAGTATATTGATGATGTGGCATTGATTCATTGTTAGTTATTAAACAAGAACTTGGCATATTTAAAGGAAATGCTTATTCTTATTTTTGGCCCTTCATTTGCTTTTCCACCAATGAAACCAATTTTTGTGCTACTGTCATAATAAGTTTAAAATTGCTTTGCATCTGTCTTGTAGGCATCCTAAGAATACAAATGTTGTGGAGGGTATGGTTAAAGCTCTTGCTCGAGTTGTTTCAAGCGTACAGGTGGAAAATACGTTTTATGTTTGTCCTCTATAAATTTTTTGTAGTCTTATCATTCATGTTGGTGTATGTCCTGAAAAGAGTTGATTAAATTTTCAGCAGTGTGTGCCATATGCCTTGTCTTAGTACTAGATCGCTTACATTCTAATCATATAATTTTGACCAGTGATGTATCATGGCTCTTATGTTTATATTATTGTGTGTCTGGTTATCATCTGATTGCAAAAGTTAATAATTCTGTTTTTGTGATTTGAGGCCCTATGGGTCGTACAAAGGTTGAAATTCTAGCAAAAGGATTATGATACAATGATTTTACTGAAATATTTTCCCATATAACATTTTCCTTCTGTTTAACAAGTTCTGCTGTTCTTGTTTTCACACAAATAATACAGTTTTCTTCTGAACTGTCATTCTTAGTATATTCCGATCATCTAGTTTTCTATTTCCAGTTAACAACTTTTAGTATGGTCCTTGTTTGAGGACTCTGTGTTGTACCACAATCAAAATTCGTGTTTCACTTAATTCTGTGTTTATTCATTGACACCATTGCTGCCACCTTCACTGAAACGGTTCTCTCCAGCAGTCTGTCAATGGAAATTTTCTTTAGAGGAGATTGAAAATTGTAATTAACAAGCTATATTTGAGCATATTTTAGTTACATATCTGATATAATATGTAATTTGATAGTTTCAAGAAACCAGTGAGGAGAGCCTGGCAGCTGTTGCAGGGATGTTTAGCAGCAAAGCTAAAGGTAATTACTTTCTTGTCATTTATTTATTTTTTGATAAATGAACTATGCAATTTGTGCTTGTTATGCTGTAAATTTTAAATTGACCGTTCTATAATTACTTTGATTATCTGTCTTTTTCTTGACATCCATGGATGGTGGAAAGGAAAAATGTTGAATGCAATTTGTCTTTTTCTTTTCTTGTTGGAAATGTCCTTAAGGGCGCACACTTTTAACCTTTTTTCATTTCGAAACGGATAAATTTTTATTGTATAGAAGGGATTAACCATTTCATATTCACATTTCTTGATTACCAGGAAACTTACAGTTTGTACTTGTTGCAGGGATCGAGTGGATTCTTGATAATGATGCATCCAATGCTGCAGTATTGGTTGCCAGTGAAGCTCATGCAATAACTTTGGCAATTGAAGGTTTGTTGGGTGTTGTCTTTACTGTAGCTACATTGACGGACGAAGCAGTGGATATAGGAGAGGTACTTGTTTGTTTTATATCTTTCTTTTTTGTAATTTTCCTTTCTCTAATTCATTTGTTAACATGTCATATATTAGCATTCTTCCACTTACCACATCTTTTCTTTTCGGTTGCAGCTTGAATCCCCCAGATTTGACCATGATCCTTTGGCAAAATGCACAGGAAAAACTGCAGTTCTCTGCATATCTATGGTTGATTCTTTGTGGTTGACCATACTTGATGCTTTGTCTCTTATTTTGTCAAGGTTTGTGGTTTCTTTCTTTCAAAGGATGTAGTAATACTTAAAAGCTATGGAAAATGATGATGGATTATGCAAATCTGACCTAGAGTTAATTTGTAAGGTCACAAGCAGAGGCTATTATATTGGAGATATTAAAGGGATATCAGGCATTCACACAGGTAACAATAGCTTTGGCATGAATTAGAAAATGATAAGGACTGCAACTTTGGATGATTTTATAGATAATTTCACTTTACTTTAGTAAGAAATTTTGTCCCTGGGTTTGCCTACTTATTTATTTGGCTTTATTTTTAATGAAAATGGAAATGCTATTAGAATTAATTTTGTTCTCTTCTTTGCCCTCAGGTGACATAGTCTGCCTTTTCAATTATTAGCCGTAATATTTTATGTTATTAAAGGTTATTTACCCTGGTAGTGATGATGATTGCTTTTATATGCTTTTGATAGGCATGTGGAGTTCTTCATGCTGTGGAACCGTTAAACTCGTTTTTGGCATCCCTTTGCAAATTTACTATCAATTTTCCTAGTGAATCAGATAGAAGAAGGTAACTCTGTGCTGTCAATGCAAACATTTTCTTTGTAGCTTTTCTAATTCTCTTGTCTCATTTCATGGTCATTATTTTGCAAAGTGAAAGATATAGCTCTCTGGCAATCTTGAAATTCTGGCTTAAAATTTGTATTTCAGTAGCATGTTACACTCTCCTGGTTCAAAACGATCTGATCCATTAGTTGATCAGAAGGATAACATTGTCCTGACTCCCAAGAATGTGCAGGTATTGAGTATGTCATAGTATGTTGATTCATATTTTTAATTCAATTTAATATTAATTTCCTGTACTTTGTCTATGGGGTAGACTTATTTTGGACATCTTTTATTGCCTTTAATTCAATTAATCTTCCAAATCAGGCCTTAAGGACTCTCTTCAACATTGCTCATCGATTACACAATGTGTTAGGCCCATCCTGGGTTTTGGTATGTTTATCTGGTTTGAACTATGTTCTCCAAGTAAACAACTTTGTTGGTTATAATTTTTATTGCAAAAAATTGTAGGTCCTGGAAACTTTGGCAGCTCTGGATCGGGCTATCCATTCTCCTCATGCCACAACGCAGGTAATTGTTGGAAAACATCTCAAAATAGAATATCCTCCCTGTGAAATTTAAGACAGCAAGTGAGAATGGAGTTTCAGCAGCAGTCCCTGAGCTCCGGAAGTGGGTTGAAAATCATGCCCAAAATAAATTTGTTGGAGTAACTCTAGCAGTGGGATATTTCACTGTTTCTAAAGCCATGGGCTTAAAAAATATTTTCCCCTACACCACATTCAGATCAAAGAGAAATAATAACATAAAATACTCAATCCAAGAGTTTTTTTTCAGAGATTAAAACCTTTTGATTCTTTTCATTGCAAAAACGATTTCCTGAATGAGTATTGGTATTGCTATTGTACTTAACTGGAAAATGGTAGACCAAATATATGGTACTTTTAAAATTGACCAAAATAGTTTTGCCACTGTTAGGATTTGTCTGGCTAGCTTGCTAATATAGATACTTTTCAGTGTATCTGGCTTTTTGATGATCTGAACAAATATTTGAGGAAGTTCCTATAATCAGCCAAAGAAGTGTTATCTAAACAGGCATTTGTACTAATATCCTGATATAATGGTTTAAGTATACCATTTTCATATCTATAGGAGGTCTCCACTGCTGTCCCAAAGCTTACAAGAGAATCTTCTGGCCAATACAGTGACTTCAGTATTCTCTCTTCTTTAAATTCTCAGGTAATCAAAGCAGTTTTGTTTTGGTTGGTACCAACACAGTGCTAGAGTTCTGTATCTGTGAATATTTTTTTCAGAAAGATTCATAATTCGAATTTTCCGCACAGCATGGATTTTTTATAAAGAGAATTTTATATGATTTTTCTGAAAATGGCTGCTTTTCAAAAACCTTTCCTTGAAAATAAATTTTTAAGAACTTGCCAAATCCATTTCACTTTCATTTTTATGTTTTTGATTCTTCAGAACCAAAAAAGAATTTAATTTTTGGTCTGCAAATGCATCCTCACTGGAATAGTTTCCTTTTTCTGAGTATCTATATGTGTGTTATACTTCAGTAGAAGCTTTGTGTTCTAACCTACTGTCTTCCTTGGTCTGCATAGCTGTTTGAGAGCTCAGCATTGATGCACATATCTGCTGTTAAATCACTGGTTTCTGCACTTAGTCAGTTGTCACATCAATGCATGATTGCAACTTCAAGTAGTTTTGGACCAACATCAAGTCAGAAAATTGGAAGCATCAGCTTTTCAGTCGACAGAATGATGTCTGTCCTTGTCAATAATCTTCACAGTATGTAATTTCAATTCATTTGCTGATGTTTGTTGAAATATAGTTTTATAAGTTATCGATATATTGCTTAGTTCATTGTATAAATCTGTTGATGGATTTTATCTTGCGTAACAAACTCTGAGCCCAATATATACCAATTTCTTGTTGTGTACATGTGCTATTTGATATCTTTGAATCATGGTTGTACAATTCGGTCTTTTTAAACATCTCAGAATTTAACCGAAATAGAACCTAATCTCTGCTATCTCTTTCCACCTATTTTTTCGAAACAAAAAAAAAATTGATGAGGTCTGCGTAATTATTAGATTTTTATCATAATTAGTTTGACATGATGACTGGCCTAAAGGCGACCCATCTGGTGTTGTTATTTTTCAAGCTCTTTTGCTGTGTATAACTTCATTGCTGATCGTGAACCACCTCAACATTGCTATTGGTTGATCCTTGGATTGTTCACAAACATTAGAATGAATTTAGGAATGGCTCTTGTAGACTGGGCCATTATCATATCATGTATGTCTGACAGAACTTTTGTAAAGTTGGCATGTATTGATAATGTTTATGTTTTGAGCAAAGGTTTTGTTGTTTGCTTCATTCTGCATTCATCTACTATTACAGGAGTAGAGCCACTTTGGGATCAAGTTGTTGGCCACTTTCTTGAGGTGATAATGATTTTCAATCCAATGCATAATGCTTATGCAATTTACGCCCTTGTTGACCTTACACTATTGTTTGCAGCTTGCTGATAACTCTAATCAGCATTTAAGGAATATAGCACTTGATGCTTTAGATAAGTCAATATGCTCAGTTTTAGGTTCGGAACAGTTCCAGGACAATGTACCATCTAGTCATCATGGCACCAGCGACAAAGTGAGAACTTTATGCTGTTTTATTTATGAAAATCCCATAGTTTATAGACAAGGGGAATTTATTGTTCTCTCTCGCTCTTTAGGTTGAAACTAATCAAGGAAAGTTGGGATCACTTGAGTGTGCCATCATATCGCCACTAGGGGCTCTTTATTTTTCTACCCAAAGCACTGATGTTCGTGCAGGAACCCTAAAAATTCTTCTGCATGTTATAGAGGTAATATGCCACCTTGAAAACTAGTTATACTCAATTTCATACACCTTCCTGCTTATAATAGTGCTCACATTTTTTCCCTACAGAGACGTGGAGAAAAATTACACTATAGTTGGCCAAATATACTTGAAATGTTGAGGTTTGCTGTTCACATGATTATATTTCTTCTTCTATAGAATTTTGTTTGGGGTGGGAAGAAGAGGGTAAGGATGACGATTATCTGGTGGTGTGATTTTCTTTCCTTCACTGAGTTTCCCTACTTTCTTCTTGCTTTTAGGTCTGTAGCAGATGCAGCAGAGAAGGATCTCATCACCCTGGGATTCCAGGTCAGCATTCTAAGACCTTTCTGGAAATGCATAATATTCTTTTGATTTTGATTTGTTTTGCTTTTTGATACACACACACGCTTGCATGTATGGGAATGTGAACAGTTTGTCTATATTAGAAATCCGATCTGACTTAGCTGTTTTGTTGTAGAGCCTCCGTGTCATTATGAATGACGGCTTTTCCAGCCTACCTGCAGACTGCCTCAATGTGTAAGATCTCAAATTTAGTAGGTTTTCAGTACCTTTATTAATTTTTTTCCCTGATAGCATTTTCTTTATGTTGTGATGGCTGTAATTTTAATTATCAATCATACTGTGTAAATTTTCTACATCGCTATCCATCCATGTGTATACTTGTCTGCGTGTGTGCAGGTATGTGAACGGTTATGTTTAATGGCAAGCTTTTCTAAGGCTTGATTTTAAAAAAAATTCATTTTTCAATAATTATGCAATTTTAGTTTATGTTCCTACTCTTAATATGTAAAATTACCTTGCCAAATCACATTCATTGTCTATACTTGCTCTTATCATGCACAACATAAAATATTCTCCTCAACAGTAGTAGCAGTTCTGTTTTTTTTCTTCTTTTTTTTTAATATTTTCTCTATATCATAAAAATTATGTTGTTAGCTTTCTGTTAAAGTATGTAAAGAGAAATAATTTAGCTAATAATTAAACAAAGGCAGATGTGGGAATCTGGAAAGGAGAAGATTTTAAAGCATTCACATTTTAATATTTGAAACCAAAGCACAAATAGATGCAAGAAATTATTAACTCAAAGCAGCAAAAATCTTCTGAGTTAATAAATAAATAACATCATCTTACAAATTCTACATTTCACAATCATGTTTGGCCGATACTTAACACTTTTATGTTGGTTCAAGCCAGTAATGAGATAACATTTGCAGATGTGTAGATGTTACTGGAGCATACAGTGCTCAAAAGACTGAGTTGAATATTAGCTTGACAGCAGTAGGCCTGTTGTGGACTACAACTGATTTTATTGCCAAGGGGCTTGTCCACGGGAATTCAGAAGAAAAGGAAACAGGTTAAATTGCTATTTTAAATCTATTACCTCATTAAATGCCATAATAGTGAACGTTTGCAAATAAGTTCAATTTTATCTGTGCTATAAAACCACAGCAAATCCAGATTTGCATTCTATTCCAAAAGATGATGGAAAAATAGAAGGGCAGACATTTAACTTATTAAGTAATGCTGATGACCAAACTCCGGCGATCAGTACTGTGGATCACGACAAGTTGCTATTTGTTGTTTTCTCATTACTTCAGAAGCTCGGTGCAGATGACAGGCCAGAGGTATGACATCTTGCTCTCTCAGTGGAGTTCCTCCATTTTCGTTGGTTCTGGATTTCTAGTTCAGCATATGAACTTTCTTTCTTGTAAATGTAGTCTCAATTTGGTATCTGTGTTATCTAAAAATCAATTGTCAATGCAAATCTGAAATCTTTGTTGTTGGCTATCTGTTCTTTTTTTTTTCCTTAATATTTTCACCATTGCAAGCTTAATTGTGAATAGAGAACTTCTCAGTATGACTTTTGTTGAGAAGTAAATTCAAATTTTCTTAAGTGCTTCTATAGTTCCTCTTGGCAGAATATTTAGGATTTTTGCTTTTGTGTTGCATGAGTGTTTCTATTTTAGCCTGTGAATTTCGTTCCAGTTGGCTGCTGGGTGGTGAATTTGAGATCTAGGAAGTTTCAATTAAATTTAATGCTTAATGCCATCGTAATTGTATTATTTATCGGATTGATGTTCTTTTTTTCCTTTTCTTGGAACTTTCCACATCTTTTGCTCATACGTGAAATCTAGGTGATAGATTTACAGTGGTTGAACTATTGGTCGGTGAATGTATCATCTGATGTCTCCTCAATAAAATAATATATTCTCTTATATGACGCTGGTCTCATGCTTTGGTTGCTGCCATAGAGAACCATTTTATCTGTTTTTACCATTCACCTTCTTAAATTTGGAACTCTTGCATCAAGCATGCTAAATAGAATCGATTACCAATGTAAGGGCTACGTGATATGAAAATTAAATTGCTAAGGCTGCATAAAATCTGTAATGCAGGTTAGGAATTCAGCCATCAGGACACTCTTTCAAACTCTTGGAAGCCATGGGCAGAAACTTTCGAAAAGCATGTGGGAGGATTGTCTTTGGAATTATGTCTTTCCTATGCTAGATTGTGCTTCACACATGGTAAGGTTAACCAGTAACAAATGCATCAATAGCCAGTTTTCTGGGTCCTGTGTTCATAGATTTTGAATTATATGAATGTAGGCTGCAACTTCCTCAAAAGATGAATGGCAAGGGAAAGAACTTGGAACTCGAGGAGGAAAAGCAGTTCATATGCTTATACACCATAGGTGGTTTCCTTTCTCTCCCTCTTGTTTTTTTTTTCTTTCTGTTGGTTTTATTTTAATTTATTTATTTATTTTGGTCAAACATTCTCATCTTCCTAATGAAATTGCAGTCGTAACACAGCTCAGAAACAGTGGGATGAGACACTTGTCCTTGTCCTTGGTGGAATAGCACGTTTGTTACGTTCCTTCTTTCCATTCCTTACAACCTTAAATAACTTCTGGTCAGGTTAGCCCTAAATTGGATATTGAAGTGTGTCTGAAGTTTTTTCATTAATTCTCTTGGATAAATACAAATCTTATGTAATGTCCTATGATGCAGGATGGGAATCGTTGCTTCTTTTTGTAAAGAATAGCATTTTAAATGGCAGTAAAGAAGTTGCTCTTGCAGCACTAAATTGTCTACAGACAACCGTTCATTCTCATAGTGCCAAGGTGATTACCACATCATGTGTCTGATCACATGTAGACTCCTTAAAATGCTTGTTCTTATGAACTCAATATTCAGTGGATTAACTCCTAGTCAATGCTTAATATATATCATATCAATGTGTACGAAATATATTCACCTATCTTCTAACTTCCAAAATGATTTTATGAAACAGGGAAACTTGCCAATGACTTACCTTAATTCTGTACTTGATGTTTATGCGTTTGTTCTTCAAAAGTCACCGAACTGTGGTGATAATGCAACTGGCAAGGTGAAGCAGGAGATATTGCATGGTCTTGGTAATGCATCTAGTTCTTGATGGTTTAATACAAGATTTTAAATTTTTATATCCAGCAAACACCGGTTTCAATAGGCAGATAGTGATTAGATACTCATCCCTCATACGTTGTTTATAATTGTCAGAAATTGTCACTTCTCTCATTTCTCTGTCAATATATGATGGGATTATGACACTCTCATCAATATTGTGAAATAAGGAAACCACTTTCTTGACATATGTTTGGTTTCTGTTGGAACTGGCAGGAGAGCTCTATGTGCAAGCACGAAGGATGTTTGATGATTGCATGTACACACAATTGCTAGCAATCGTTGACTTCACAATTAAGCAAACAATGATAACCAACAATAACTTTGAAACTGAATTTGTAAGTTTACAATCAAACTCTCTTTCTTTTTCTTTGTCCTTCTTTCTGAAAAGAAATTTTGTAGTTTATAGTGTATTCACCATTGTTATGTACTGCTAATTTTTATAAATCACCATTAATATGGAGAAGGGATATGATATGACCAAATAGTTAATTCGGTACATCCAAGCAGTAGAGGAGTTAAAAATGTTAGATTTTATGTGACACAGATCTTTAATATGCATAAATTGAGCAGTGACCGATTCTAATCCTTTCTCACACTTATCTCCAGCCTCTCCTAGAAAAAGCTCTTGTACATTAGTTTAAATGCTTAGGTTTACTGCATCGATAAGTTAGTTATTATTAACAATCATTTTCAATCTTTTGTATTTCTAGTTTATGGAGTTCTGGGATTTCTATGCATTTCTGGAAAATTAAGGTTTACAGTTTGTCTTTACAGTTGGCAATAGGTTTGAAATTTTGACAATGATTTTATAGAATTTAGTATTGTTAAATTACCTTCTTGTTTTCTTCTTTTTAGTTCAAGAAATTCCATTATGTATAGATTAATTTATAACACCTGTGTTACCTTTCTCAAGGGACATGTTCCACCAGTGCTTCGTGCTATACTGGAAATTTTTCCTCTTCTAAGTCCACCTGAGCAACTTTCTTCAATGTGGCTCATCCTTCTCAGGGAACTTTTGCAATATCTTCCAAGGTCAGATTCTACTCTGCAAAATCAGGAAGATGAGCAAGAGCAACTTGTCACCAGAGACAATATTACAGGTAAAGAAACATGCTAATAGTATTTTACACAAATTTTGAATGTGCCTTGAGAAGCAAGAAGCTTGAAATTTCTATCATTCAATAGATGCTTGTGCAAGGACAAAGTCTGATAAGCCTAATGGTACTGCTCCCCCATCCCCAAAAGATGCTGAAGCTTCATCTGGAAGTTCTGCATCAGCCACAACTGCAATGACAGCCATTCCAAGCCTGTTGTTTGCAGAGAAGCTTATTCCTGTGCTGGCTAATCTTTTCGTGCAGGCTCCAGCGGTTGAAAGGTGTATCGTCTTTCCGGAAATTATTCAAAACCTTGGAAGGTACGGATTTCTTCAGTTTGCTGAGTTAAATGCTATTACTTGGCACTCTTGATATATAAGGTGTCAATTCAATCACGTTTTTCTATTCAGGCACTTTGTGAGAATGAGGCAAACATAAGTTATCTTCTGAAGGGGTCACAATTGCCTGATGTGTGCATTTTTATTGTTTATTTTTATCATTTATTTTTAAGAGGGGCAGGATGGGGATGGGGTTGGGTTGGGGTTTGAAGAGTGATGACAACATACTGTTCTTGATAGCAATTGCTCAATTGTGCATGAACATGAACGGTTAAAGATGTGATGGAATTTGATTTAATGTTATCAAGAAGAAAAACAGAGTTACCATACACCTTATTGCCATCACTGCATCATGTGTTTCTAATGTGTGTTATTATAACAATTTAAACTATTTACAACAGAAATAAAATAATCAAGTTAATTGTAGGTGCATGACAACAAGAAGAGACAATCCAGATAGTTCACTCTGGAGACTAGCTGTTGAAGGCTTCAACTACATTCTTGTGGACGATGTCACCAAATTAGCTGTGACCTGTGGACAAGATTCAAAACTTAGTAGGCCTGCTAGATTGCGTGTTTGGAAAGAAGTTGCAGATGTGTATGAAATATTCCTTGTAGGTTATTGTGGCCGTGCTCTTCCTTCCAGTTCTCTCTCTGCTGAAGCTCTTACTGCTGATGAGTCGCTTGAGATGTCCATGTTAGACATTCTTGGTGACAAAATTCTCAAGTGTCCAATTGATGCAAATTTTGATGTAAGCCACACTAAATTGTTTAAACTAGTCTCTTTCCCAATAAAGATCCATTTTAGTTATTTTTCTTACGGTGTTATTTCTTTTCTGAATATTCTTGTGTTATTAACAGATTCTGCAACGGCTGGTTTCCTCCTTAGACCGTTGTGCATCACGCACATGCTCTTTACCTGTTGACACAGTGGAACTTATGCCTGCTCACTGTAGCAAATTCTCACTGACATGCTTGCATAAGTTATTTTCTTTGAGCAGGTACTAAAAGATTTTATATCAAGGTCCAGTTCACACATACTCTTGTTTTAACCTTTATAATGTGTCCCATATCTTCAGTATTAATTGTATACCTACAAGGAATAGAACTCGATCAAATCCTCATATATTTCATGGAATCTTATTTTAAAGTTTAAGCTGTTGGGTGGAGAGTTAAAATAGTCCAAGTAACTTTTTTTTGATTGGAATACCTTGTTAAGAAATTGAACCCAAAAGTATAAGCTTTACTTGGAGAGCTGCAGTTAGTTCCAAGTGGCCATACATGATATTAAACTTTATTAGTATGATATATACTAATACTGGAACTTTGTTAATGTAGGAAAAATAAATTTTCAAGGAGAATATAGCTAAATATGTGAAACTTGCAATTGCAAAACCACTTCATTAAATATGAATACATTTTTAGTTTTCTCAAATCAATGGTTATAAAGTCCTGTCTATTCAAAGATTTGACATAGTGACATGTTCTCCAGCTTTGATGATGAAGCCAGCAATTGGAACATGACTAGAGCTGAAGTCAGTAAAATTTCAATCACAGTACTTATGAGCAGATGTGTATACATCTTAAACAGATTTCTGATTGATGAGAATGACTTGGGTATGCTTTTCTTTTTTTACATTTTACCATATATCATCAATGTTATTAATTGTACAACCATGTATTTCTGATCTCTGATTGCTCCAGCAGGTGAACGTCCGCTACCAGCTGCAAGGCTTGAAGAAATAATTTTTGTTCTTCAAGAATTGGCCAGACTAAAAATTCATTCGGACACTGCATCTGTTTTGCCACTGCTTCCCTTTTTGAAAAATGGCCTAGCAATGGATAAGAACAGTGATAATCGTCCGCATCTTCTTGTTCTATTCCCATCCTTCTGTGAACTCGTCATATCAAGGTGAGGTGATAACACCAAATCATGCAGTATATTGTGCAATTGGATGCTTTTTCTAGTTGCTCTTTCAAATTATATATTGTTAATTGACTCTAAATTTTGCCAGTCTTCCTTGCATAATGCTTGTAACAGGGAAATTTGTCAATAAAATACATAGATGGATAGGTATGTCAGACCAATTGAGATCCTTGGGTGTCAAGACAGTGAAATGAATACCATATCTAGTTTGAATTCCCCTTTGGATTCAGTGGGTAACATGTATGAAATTTACTTGCGACATTGTGCTTTCATAAGAAATTCTTCAAATTAAATTTGCTTGTTTACCAAAATGGTAGTCTCAAAAGGGCAAACCAATAGCACTAAGAAACTGCTTCTCTAGTTTATAGGCCATTTATATTGTTAAAACATTGAAGGTGAGAATTTCTCTTTTATGCTGTTTCTGCAATGCCATTACTTGATTGGTAGTGATATGAAGCAGATTGTGGTAAATTTTATATTCAAATGCACAACTTATGAAGACAGGTAAAATAAAACAAAATTATAGGAGATTATATGCTTTCACAACAGATATTGACAATTTGTGATCCTTCCGATGGCCAGGGAAGCTAGAGTAAGAGAGCTAGTGCAAGTTTTACTTAGACTTATCACTAGAGAACTGGCACTTGAAAAGGTCAGCATGGCAGTTGATCCATGGAAGAATCCTTCTTGATGAAACCCCGTTTCTAAGTTATATCCTTGGAAGTTGGGTGTTTATAGAAGTTCCAGGTGAGTGAGTTTTTCTTGTCCTTCATTGTTCTATGTTAAATTCTTTAGTAGTTTGTACATGATAGGAAAAAATCAGCTTTGTTGTATGTGTGACGATTATTCTTGGTGACATTTTTTTTGAATTGTGAGCTTGTACCACTTTTGACTCATTTATTGTCACCTTGTCTTGTAAAATTGTATAAAATTTTCTATTAGCAAAATAGAAGATAGATGATTAATGAATATTGCAGCAGGATCCTACAAACAGATGAATGAAACTGTGTTTCGAATGACCCTGACTTGACACATAGTTAAGCTCCAGTTAAGATAAATAGCTTGTTATCCAATTGGGTTAGCTTGATGCAGGCCTGCTAGACCTTGCTCTTCCAAGATGTACAAAATTGAATTCAAGCTTTAAAAACTGACTGGCATTTGGGAATTCTGAGCATCAATGGCTGCAAGGTATTAGAATAAGCCTGCAGTCTGCAGTCTGACAGTGTTGATTACTTTCTGTATAGTTTAGTTAATGATTTATGAGGAATTGTATTCTGAAAGGTTGTCTTTATACAAAGAATATCAAGACAAGACTCAGCATTGTTGAAAGAAGATGCTGGGGTTAATGATTTGTAGAAAGTGCTGTCGAATCTGTTTACGGCTCATAGCGTGTGCGTGTAGTGTTAGATCCTATTGTAGACCCTGAATAATAAATAAAGTTTGGAAGGGTACCTCACCATTTTGGACTGGTTAATCCACTGAAGGTATTGTCGCGTTCATTTTGTTTGCAATATAAACCTGAAAACGTTTTACGAGAAAGTTGAAAATTAATGCAAAATTTGAAATTTGAAGGCACAATTTTTGATACATTTAATGTAAAACTTAAAAAAATAAAAAAAATAATTATATGGAGTATATTTCCGTATTAGAGTCAATTCTCGCCATTTTCAGCAACAAATAAGCATTGTATAATAACATATAAATGGCAGCCAACATCTGCCTGGTTGAGATAGGAAACATAATTTCCAGCAAGCCATAATGTACGCCTTTGTATATATGAAAATACTATATTCTCGTTTAATTTTAAAAGTAAAATACACGTAATATACAATAAACATTAGCTTAAGTTGACTGTTATTTATCACGTAATTTTGAAAACATAATATTTTACAATTACCAACTATGGTTAACTCAATGTAATTGATCAGATGAACAAATGAGTAGTCATTTACAATTAACAGCAACGGGACCAAGCAATTGTTAATGATTAATTTTATTAGATCTACGGGGAAAGTGTGAACAGAAAATTATGTAAAATAAAGGTCAAGTCGTATTTAAGAAAACGAGCAAATGAATATACGAAGTAAGAATCTTTAGAATGCGTCCCCAGCAATATTTCTGGAACTGTCTAGTTCGGAAGACAGTAACAGAATTAACAAATTAATCATTTAATAACTACTCAATGTTTGGACAGGTTCCAAGCCCCACGTCACTATTGTAGAGCATCCATCTATTCATATTCACACAATGGTAATTACATTGTGAAATATTGTAATGTTGAAGCTTATTGATTTATAAATTCATTGTGTAATTGTTTTTTCCAACTAAAAATCAATCGCAGACCTGGTGACCAACGGTCTATCGATGCTTGCCAAAGGTGCTTCAACCCATACTGCTTTTGCTCAAGCCTTTGAATCAGTTTCTCATGCTTCTGTGGTTTCTTGTGTGAAAATATCCTATCCTGATATATTTATATTGCAGGTGAGGTTCTAATTTCATTGAGGAAATTCAATGTTTCTTGTTCAACTAATTTGTTATTTATCATTTCTTGGTGTTTATGACTCGTTCTTGCCTTGTTTCTATACTGACATTCATCCCTCACTTGTAGTGGTTTCCTTTAGAAGTAAGCTGGTAACTCGAAATGTTAAATATTTTAGTGATTTATATCATAATCACTTTCTTATCCCTGTTCTTCATCCTCATGCTCAACCGAAATGAGAAAATTGCTACTAATCTCTTGATCCTTCGTGGTCTTTTTTTGCTTGTGTAGAATCCCCCTTCTGTTCCAACGTTAGTGGCTGTAAAATGGGCAAGTTCACTGAGACGCTCTGCTTTTATTGTTGATTGGCATAATTTTGGATATACATAGCTCAGTTTGTCGCTTGGAAGAAGTAGTTGTTTTGTCTCAGCATACAACTGGTACTGATAAAATTAGTTTAAAATTTTCATTTCCTTCATAAGGGTGTCCTTTAGCTATGTGCCGGATGTGACTTCTCCCTTTTTAGGTTTGAGAAGTGTTATGGGAAGATGGCCAATGGTTCTCTCTGTGTAACAGAAGTGATGCAACATGAATTGGCTCAGAACTGGGATATTAAGTAAGAAGACCTGCCCAAAAAGTCACAAATTTATTCTGCACTATGACTTAATTTGAAGTATTCTGATTGTGAATTTTGTTTTCTATTGTCAAATTGATAGAGCCACTGTATTATATGCTCAGCCTCCTGAGATTTTCGATCCAACAACACTTGTGGAAAAGCATAAGGTAAATCATGTTTCTGTTCAAATATTTAATAAAAAATATTGATTCAGAGAATTGTTTTGATTATGGACCACTTTTAGTTATTCTGTAGATTGGACAAGAGTCTACGACAGCCTCTGGGTGTCCAAGATTGTGCCAGTAATGGTGAGTTTGACCAACGAATAATTCTGTAGTTCTGACTTTGATCATGGCTTATACTAGAACAGCTCTGTTACTGTAATACACTATTAGGAATGGAGAGCCACAATACAGATGAGACTGTGTTTACAACTCAGGCGGGCACTGATGTTTTTTTGAAGCCAAACAGACCAGCTATTGTTATAAGCAGCACAAGTTGGTAAGCACATCCCTTTTGAGTTTGTTATTAATGCTAACACTCAAAAAATGTAGCATAAACAAGCATTGCTTTTACCGTTCCTGTCAGCATTGTTGTGTTGTGTTTGTTTCCGTTGCCTCTTTTTACTTCTTCCCATTGTGTCCTCCATCAGTTGCCGAGGAAACATGACATAACTGGGTGAGACAAGTGATATATTTTGGATAATAACACATTTTTTCAGGACTCCCGGTGAAGATTTTGGCATTCTTTTGGAAGCAGCTGTTATGTATGATAGACATGTTGCTGCAATATTGAATGAAGAAGATTCAACCAATGAAGAGATCCTTTGGCAGGAACCTGACAGGAAGCAATGCTTGTACCCTACGTTGTTGTTTATCTGCAGGTAAGGATTCTTCTGCGTCTTGTGCAATGTTAGCATTCACATGGCCTCCGTTTTACTTTGGATTTCTCTCTTGTTATGAAGGCAAAGGGCCTGATAAGGAAAAATATGAAGAAAAAAATAAGTAGGTTGTGCCTCAAGCGAGTGGCCTTTGGTACCATGTGGTTGTCAACTGAAGATTATCCATTGCTTCTTGGTAGGTTGTTTGTTCTCTCTTTAGTGCTTTTTCCCATTCCCTTCGACGCCTAAAACATCTTTCTTGCTATTGGAAGTTCTCACTATCTTGATCCTATTTGAATTTTCTTGTTTACTTGCTCTATTAATAATTTTGTCGTTCCCATATACAGGGTCAGCAGACTTGGGTGTTTGCCTGCACACTTCATCATCAGGGTTCGATCTTCCGATGAAGGTAGTTTGACGTTATGCAGTGTCTGTGGAAAAAAAAATTAATAAAGAACTGTAGCTAAATAAGGAATTTCTCACTTTATATTAGTCGATGAAATTTCTGATATTCGCTTCCAGGTTGTGGACATGTTCGGTTGTGGACTGCCTGTTTGTGCTGTTTCCTACTCATGGTAAATCCTTGTGTCTTATCTCTTCAGTAATTTGCATATGGTGTATGATTTTGTGATGATATGCTTTGTCTTAATGCTACATTCCCTTTGATAACGGTGGTGCTGCATTGCCTTGTGAAGCATTGAAGAACTTGTTAAAGTAGAGAAAAATGATCTCCTCTTTTCATCATTTTCAGAGCTAGCTGACCAACTCTTGGTAAGTTTGATTTATACTAATTAAAGAAAGTTGAATAATACATGATTCAACGTGTTATCTTATAGTTGCACTGAGAGCTAAGAAGATTGTTTCCGCTGTTTCAATCTTCCACTACTGTGGCTGTTTAGATGCTTTTTAAGGGTTCTCCACTAAACTGGAGGGATTTGAACCTGCAGGTTATTGAATTACAGCAATATATATGCCAATTGAAATCTGACTATCACATGTCTGACTTTGGTGATGGCAAATTGAGTGAGTTATTTTGTATTGAATTACAGCAAAGACAAATTGCATTTATATGCTGTCTTGATGTATCCTAGGAAAATTGCTTTAATTAACTGCTGGGATTTCTTTCTTTCTTTCCTTCTTTTTCTAAAATTAAAATAGCTTTGTTCATAGACTGTGATGGTCAAAGGAGAATGAAAATTTTGTTTAATGACAAGCGTTCAGGTTTTCATTTCTGACAGTGGTTTGACATCAACTGCTGAAATTTACGGTGGTAGAACATTGAATGCATGAATTCTAGTGAGTTTTTCATTGATGTAGCTAAGACTTTAATTGAGTTTTCAAAGTTTTTGATAGAGATGGCAGATGATTAGCAGTTGTTCTTCCCTCAGAATTATTAAGATCGTGGACTCACTAGGCAAATGTCTTTGAAAAGAGGCTTTAGTACTTTGATAGAAAGTCTGATATAAATGGATGATATAAGGTCATTCAAACATTTATTTGATAAAATTTTAGCACATACACTTCGTTTTCATTAATTAATTAATTATAATAATAATAATAATTATGAAACTCTCTCTAACGAATTCAACAGTTATATCTAAAAGAGGGATCTGGCGGTAAAGGACGGGAGCAAAATGAACAATAAATTCAAATCTCTTTGTGTTACAAAATGAGGTGAAGAGGCAGACGGGGGTGGTGAAAAAGGTAAGCAACTAAAGCTTCTTATTAAGAGTCAAACAATCGTCCAGCTGAAGTGATTTAGAGTATTGCTTAGAAATTCATTGTAACCTCTTCATCGTCTTGTTATCTATCTTAAGTCAACCCTCGCAGCAAATAACAATATTTTCTGCTGGTGCAAGATGGTTTAATCGTTATATAGCTTCGCGATCTCCTACTCCGGCAATTACCATTACCATTTCCATTTCACAAGTCTTACTTCTAGTGAAGGGCATTACCAGAATCATCGATCCATTCTGACGTCTTACTTCTACTGTCGGCTGACCCATTCTAATACAAGTGAGTTCCGAACAATAAATTCTTTGCTGCAGAAAGAAAGGGTTGAGAATTAATCTTTTATATCATCAGCAAACAGCCTATAGATGTTGAATATATTAATTCATGCAATATGAAATTGATGCTATTAGTTAGCTTGCTTGGTAAAGAAATCTTATGTATTCAATAAAATGTAGATACATAAGACTATTTCCAATTAAATTTCAAATTTCAAAAACTAAACCAAGCTTTGCAAATTTCAAATCCTTGGTTTGTCCATATATGAAGCATGAAAAGAATTTCAATCCAACAACTTTACGCATGATAGCTATGGGTCATTGCAACTTCAAAGAATTACCAATAATCTACTATCATATCATTGGAAGTAAGATGAACTATAGAAAATATTATTAGGGATAGAATTCTTAGTTGTACCTATTTCTGGTGAATAACATGATTTCTTGACTGTCTTCGTCTATATAAATGAGTGTATTTATGTATAAACATTTTCATAGGCTCACGAAGGAGGATCTTAAAAAAATTTCAGAAATTGTTCCACTAGATGAGATAGCAAGAAATAGAATCTTTAAGATGATGCAGAAGGCGTTGTGGCAAGTCTCAAAAAACACCTCCAAAGTCCAAAAGAGTGCAAGGCTTGAACTTAAAATACATATTTCTAAATTTTTACCTATCGCGTGCACTTGATGGTGAAATGAAATATATATGTTTTGAACATAAGGCAGATTAAATGCCAAAATATAAGTAGCAGCTTCTACATGTGCTACACTAGTTGACGAATAAATGTAAACTTTCATGTAGATTCTATAAAAATCAGATTTTGCAGCGGTAAAATCCAGTGTCTTTTCAGTGAAATAATTTTTATCTTTCGTTCGTTGTGTATAGTCTGGTCAAAAGTAGTGTAATTTGAAAGTCGTAGTTACAGTAAGATATCAAATACCAACATGTATATTCTATATATGCTGCCAAGTCCCCTGTTGTAATTTCACTAGAAATCATCTACCATTACATGCGTATATAGCTGAATTGGCTAGAGACAATACAAGTTTTATCTTCTTAATTATCCTAATTTCTTTTAAATAAATATTCATTTCAATCGGAAAAATTATTGTCCCAAATATGTGAATTACGGTACTAAAACGACAACGTAACCAGCCATCATCACGCTAGCTTCACCCACATACCAGAACTTGGTATACCAGCATGCACCACAAACAATAAATAGTACCCTGCAGGAGCAATCTCAGCCGTCGACGGCGCAAAGGCTATCATATCATACACATAAGACGTCGCATGTGAAATGTCCAGTAGCTTCAACACCACCATTCTCTGATTCATCCCAAAAGAATGCGTCGTAAACGGCGGGGCAATGAGTCTTATTGACACAACACTCGCTGATAAATACTCAGGCACGGAGAAACTCACCCTAAACGACTTCCCGTATCGGATTGTTTCATACAGAGACAAGATTTTCGGCCGTATTGGTGCATATTCCGCAGATAAATATGGCGGTGAATAGGCTTCCAAACTTAAGTCTGTTGGGTATAAAACGTCTGTAAAATTGTAATAAACGTGTGGATTGCTTCCGCCAATTAGTACACGTCCGTCCGTTAATAAAATAGCTGATGAATGATACATTCTTGGCCTGGTTGATGGTGCCATTACGGAAAATCTGCGGTTGCCTTGTTCAGATGGACGGTAAATGATCGGTCGGGTCATCGGAAGTCGGCCTAATTCCCATCCAGCGGTTCCCTGTTCTGCGCCGTTGATGATAATCACGTCGCCGGTGGGGAGAAATATCATGTCACCCATCACTCTTGGGAGTGGCATTTCTTCCATAACCCAGCTAGGGTTTGCATGAGAAACCATGAGCCTTCCGCACGTAGAAAGCGCACGCACAAAATATCCACCCCTGGCTTGCCCAAACGATCCCCTCGGTGCACCGCCACAGATTACGATCTCAGCTTCAACGTCGCCGCCGGTGTTTTCATCTAAAGGAAGCAGAATCGATGAACCTGAACTTGGATAGTTACGTGGATCACCTCCAGGGATTTCAGGAAACTCTTTCAACACTCGGTTTTGTTTGTAATCTAGCAATATTGATCTTGTATTGGCGAAGATGAACAAGTTTCCTTCAGGTAAAAGGTGAACAAAAGGGTACAAATTGTTTTCTCCATAATCTGTCGTCTCAATCAGGAAACGCAGGATGAAAGATCGAGAAGAAGACAATTCCTCATCATTTCGAGGATAAAACTCATAGTTGAACTGTCTTCTTCCTCCAATAATGATTATACGACCGTCAGGTAAAATTTGGTTAGTAGCATACCATCTGCGCTCTGATAAATACTGTGGGAATTCAACCCAGTCACATTTATCATCATCACACGGTGTGAACGTACGAACTACATGATCACCGTCGTTGAAGCCGCCCGTTTGGACCAGGGTTCCGTTGGGAAGAACAGCGCCAGAAGAGCACCAAGTGTCTGTTTTCACCATCAGAGGCCGGAATGCACTGGTTGCAATGTCGTACAAGGCGGAGTGGGCGGTGCAATCAGTTTGAAGGACAGTATCATAGGGGTCGAACCGGCAACGTCCACCGGAAAGGGAGAGGTTGGACGGGCCGAAATCTGTACGGTCAAACATGATGACTGTGTTATCACGTAGAAGCTGCATGTGCATGGCCGAAATGCCTATACTCGCATGCAGGAGATTCCATTCACCTTGGCGGCCAGTGTATGAGGGAAGAAATTGTGGTGAAATTGGAGAGATGGAAATGACCAAGAATGAGAGCTCAAGGAGAAGCAATTTGACGAAATTGGTGGGCATGATGGGTACAGGAGAAAGAGAGATTTTGGAGAGCTGTCGTTGAGAAGTTGCAGGCAGTAAGAGACGGAGTTGGTAGAGTGAAGATGAACTATACATTAGCTAATTTATTACAATAAAATATTATAATTAGGAGATCATGGATGAAATCGAGAGTGAAAAAATAATTACTATGCTTTCTAATTACTGAGAAGCCGTGAATTTCCTACATGGTTGTCACATTGCAGAGAAGGTGAGCCGCTTCATTTCAGCTGGAAGATGGGCGTGCATTTGCATCATAATCTTGAACTTCGCTATACACTCAAGAAATGCTGCAATCTTAAGCTTCCAGTAATACCGCTTAGCAGAAGCAAGCATACTCTCTTTGCATTTTCCCAACTTTTGCCCTGTTAATTGGGCTCCTTTCCGAAATGTGAAGTCATTTAGCTTCCAGAATTTCTTGAAATAATTATTGAACGTGTTCGAATACTGAATATTGGATATTTGTTTATTGAACTCCCAAAAGTAATTAAACATGACTACTTTGTATACATGATACCCGCACAACGATTTTATGCTAAAATTCCGGTATGGCAAGCTCCAGCAGCTAATAGAAATATCAAATATATAGTTTCCAGGTTTCACTGGTTCTTCAAAATTGAAAATTCTATCCTCTGATGAGTATTCATCTAACGATTACACTCATCACATACATTAAAAAAAATATATGGAGGAAATGAGAAGGATAATAGATCCCCTGACCACAATTTTTGCATAAACACAGCAAAGGGTGACATGAATAACAAAAAGCAGACTAAAATGACCTAAGAACCACATATACTACAGATGAAAGAGGGAAAAGAGAAAAAGAAGGGAGAATCTGTATAACTCCCAACGAATGCCAAGTAAACAGCCCTCAACCTAATTTCTTTTACCCTTTCGTTTAGATGAAACTACTGTCCATCCATCTTCTGCTTGGTCTGCCTCCCTAGGCCTTGCTTCACTGGCCTGTATTTTGGCTGGATTTGGTTTTGATTTTGATTCTGTTGTATCTACCATCATGTTTGATGTATCTTCATCATCACTGTCTTCATCGTTCACAGACTGGCATGTAGAGGAGATACAACACCCCAATGAGAGAGGAAAACATGGGACAATCCACCACAAAAAATATGCACAAGTTGAGAATAGTTAAAATATTACACAGGAAAATGAAATTCACCCCACAGATTTTATGTCAACAAGCATTTTCATAAAAGGAACGTGAAATGAAAGTGGTTTAAGCCATAACTACCTGTCTGACGTGAGAATGATTTACTGCCTGAGGATGGGTTTCCCTCAGTTTTACAATTGACTCATAATTACCTTCCAAAAATTCCTCATGCATGATCATTAACTTTTCTGCCACCTGTGAAGAGACATAGAAACTGTACAATCATGAGGGAAAAACTGCCTAGTAAAACAAATATTCTCCATCAGCCCGAGAAGAATCACTGAATGCACATTGTCATTTCAGAATCGAAAATTTATCCGTGCAAGAGCACTATATTGCTAAAACTACAGAACAATTGAGAAATGAGCTTGGACTGGCCTAACTGTCACTGAAAACCACTCCAAGATAATACTTCCACCAAGAAAATTCAAATTTTTACCCAAACTAAGCTTATACCAATTACTCAATCAGATATCACAAACGTTTACAAGCATTGTTTATTAAAATCAATATCCAAATCCCGAGAAAAGAAATTTAAGGGTAAGACTAGGTGCATTATATTAAGCTTTCGGGGATCAGCAAGATACAGAAAAGAAATCCTGTTCTTTAGACAAGCAAAAGCCACTACATGAGAAAGCATACCTCCTCTATGCTGCCATCCTCAGTCATGGTGTTAAGAGAAAGCATAGCTTCATCAAGAATATTTTCTAGATCATCAATATAAAGCATCTCTGAAGGAGTAAAAGAAAACCCAAATCAGAAAAATTAAACTAACCCAATCTAATAAGTTCTTTGGAAAATTGAACCTTAAGCATGGGTCTGTATACAAATATTCAACATGGAATCGGAAAAATTAATATGCAAAAAACAAGTTAATATCAATTCATTTTACAGCAATTGCATGCATATTTTTCTCAAGAAAACACATCAAAGCCCCAATATAGGGAGCTTCACTAATGCCTATATGCCAATTTGTTGCAAACATTCTAAAGTGAAAGAAGATGAGACATAAAACACAAACACTCAGCATTTTCGGCTGCTTATGACAAAATTCAATTTAACAGATTTACATGAAATTACACCTGTTATCAATTTCTCTAATCTCTGGAAATAGATTTCTAACAAGATCTTATGGCTTTTAATGCCGACTTTTTCTGAATGGGAAAAAAAAAGTCATCACAGAATTCACAATATTGCGATCTCCCTTTTCCAAATATGCCATAAAACCCATAAAATTTCCAACTTTACCTCAAATTTTCCCAGTCAATCAACATCAAATGAGCAAGCTAATTAATCAAAATATAAAGTTTCAAAAACCACAACCCCACTCAGCAAACAAAAGAAAAGATTAATCCCAAGACTGAAACAAATTATACCGTATCTTGACCTCCAATAACAAGAAAAAAGAAAAAAGGTGCAATTTTGAGATTCTGGTCGGGCCCCAGTACCTTTAGACTGGGTGAACCAGGAGAAAATATCAGAGACAAGTTGTTCCGCTATGGTACGAGAGCCGCGGCCTCCCCACTCATTTTCTACGGCCATCTGGAGAGCCGACCATCGGGAAAGAGTCAAAGTAATGCCTTCTCTGAATACAGGCGCCGATTCCGGCGGGAGCTTCTGTGGGGGCTCGCCTCCTCCAATACTTGCGTTTACGTTATTCATTGTACGCAGTTTTACTTCTCTTGCTTTCAGTTCTGTGTCCTCTGTAAAGCCCTAGAAAACATCGTTTGTAATTCTAAGAAAAGTTCGGTTTCGTGGACAGCTGCGTTCGTGCCAGGGTATAAGGGTAGTAAACGACGTGCCGTTTGAAATACAATAAACGACCCGTCGGTGATAAAAGGACAAGAAAGATGGCCAGTCGTTTAAAAGGAATAATGGCATGCCGTTTTACTTCTGTTTATGCGATTAAAATTTAGTTTTAATTATATAAATAGTTTAAAGTGTTAAATTAAATTATTTAATTATAATTTTAAAAATATCTCATAAATTTTATTAAAATTTATTTAATTATATATAAAAATAATAAAATCCAAGACCCAAATTATTTTATATTTATAATAAATAAATTTGTATATTATATAACAATAAATAATTATAGTACATTGAAAAATTCTTTCCTTTATTTTTAATAATAAACATGCTAATTACCGCAAGAGGACCAATTCCACCTTCTTTTTGCGGCAGGAAAAAGAACACCCCACATGTTTCTAATTTTAATATTCTCCGTAAGTCGCTCTTGTGGCACAAAAGCACTTATGAACACCAAGAAATATGCCACGTGTCATAAAATCTAAATTCCTCTCACTTGGTCTTTGCCACGTTTCACTCTCCGAATAAACGTGTCCAGAGCTTAACAAATCCGATGCACGTATAAGACCCTATGCATTCTTCTTTCCGATCTAAGAAAACAACGGGAAAAAACTTTTGACAAAATGAGCCAAGAACAACCACGGAAACCCGAAAAGCCTGTCACATACGGTGATGTATTCTCTGTCGAGGGCGAACTTGCTCAGAAGACGGTGGCTCCGAGAGACGCTGCGATGATGCAGACGGCGGAAAACTTTATGCTTGGGAAGGTCCAGAAGGGAGCTGCCGCCTCAACTATGCAATCGGCGGCCGTCAGCAATGAGATGGGAGGTTATGTGGGCCATGATGATATGACTGATGATGCAGTAAAGTGTGGTGTTTGCATTGCAGAGACCGATGTTCCCGGAAGAAAAATAATTACTGAGAAAATTGGCGGACAGGTAGGGTTTCCTGGTGTTTACCATAAGCTAGTAAACTGAAAAATTCTTTTTCAATATTTTGGAAATATATTTTAAAATTCTTAAGTTAAGAACTTTAATTATTTCAGAGAAGATATTTTCTTATTTTAAATTTTCATAATAATAACAAAAATATTTTTGTTTATTTTGATGTCAGCAAATTTTTTTTACCAGAATTATTACACACGTTTTCAATTCATAATTTTTAAAATCAAAATTACTATTTATATAAGTTTATAAACGTCATTTTTAAAAAAAAAAGTGAAAGTTCGCAAATTGAAAAAAAAATAGAGTTTCCCTGACCTCTGAGTCTCTTTATCGTTGGACACAGGTCCTTGGGCAGTATAGCCAACCGGGACCACTGCAATCTTCGGTTCCACTAGCAGCAGCTTATGAAAAAGGGAAATCGGGTGGTTCCGGTCGTGCAATTACCATTGGTGAAGCACTTGAAGCGACTGCTTTAACAGCCGGAAAGAAGCCTGTAGAGTGGAGCGACGCGGCCGCTATTCAAGCCGCCGAGGTCAGAGCCACAGGGAAGATAAACATAACACCCGGTGGTGTCGCAGCTGCAGCACAGGCGGCTGCAACAATGAACGCAAAAATACCCCGAGACGAGGACAAGAAAAAACTAGCTGACATTTTATCAGTAATTACATTTCATTTATAAGTAGCTTTATCCCTAAATGAAAAATTCTATATTTGTACTTTGTTTATCATCACACAAAAGAGGTATAGAAAGAAACCGCTATACTTAACAATGTGTAAGAAGTGCTTCCATGCAGAAGCATTAGGAAGTATGGTTTGTTTGTTTGTTTCTTTTTTTTTGTAATAACTTTTAAGAATTATTTTTGAGTAGATAGTTTGTTCTTCTATCCTTTATCTGGTGTGATGAGGTATGAGAGAGAGAGGAGCTTTAACCTCTAACATGAATTTTGTTTCAGGATGCAACGGCGAAGTTAACATCCGACAAGAAAGTGTCGCGCAAAGATGCAGAAGGGGTGATGGCCGCGGAGATGCGGAATGATCCGATGCTCACTACGCATCCTGCTGGTGTATCGGCATCTGTGGCTGCGGCTGCTAGGCTTAACCAGGACAACTATAAAAATTGAGTTTCCACCTTTGGCTACTAACAAATTAGCTTAATGTTGGAAGACTATGATGCTGCCTCTTTTTTTTTTTCGTTCCTGGCTTGGAATTACCTTTTACCATATAATATAATATAAATTGGATTTGAATAGTGTGCCTTCTGTTCAATGCCGGTGCTCATGGAAAATTTGTTATATGTTTAAATATTTAGTTGTTGTTTTAATCATTAGTTTAAAATATAATAAATAATAAATAATATTTAAATAAAGTAATTAGTATCCAAAGAGCGAATATTTGATTTTTTTTTTAATTTGTAGTTGATATATATTTTTTATAGAACAGTTTTTGTATATAGTAGAACATAAAATTACAATTTTTGAATATAAAAATAAAATTTATTACACTAATAAAATATTAAATATAAGAGAGGTTAGTTTATTGATTTTATAATACTCTTTCTTGAATTACACTATTTTTAATATAATTTAAAAGTATAATTGGTGTTAGATTTTTAAAAATATTTTAATAAAATTTTGTCAACACAATTTAATATTAATTTCTAGTTACCGCCTATTGTCTCATTGGATTCCAATTTCGTTGGGCTTCTCTATAGTTTACATTAGGTAGCCATGTTTTTGGTGCCCCAGTAGACACAGGGTCCGTTTCAAATCACAGTAATTTAACGAAAAAAATTATTGAAAAATTAACTCTAAATGTTTAATAAAGGGGGAATTTCAAATTCCCCCCGAATTTTGACGAAAAAATAATCTCCCAATCTCAATCGTTCATTTTTTTTAATCAATGGCTGAGATTAAAAAAAATAAATAAAAGAGGGGGAATTATTTTTTGGGCCAAACTTGGAGGGGGGTGGGGTGGGGGGGCATTTAATAAATTTATTATAAATTTAAAAAATAGTTATCTGGGTTTAGTAAATTATATTTTTATAGTATTATTATAAGATTTAATTAAAATAAATATAATATATTTGAAATTTATTTTTATAAAAAATTATTTATAAAATTATAAATTATTATTATTTTTAAATTAATTTAATTTAATTAAGAATTAAATATATTTAATTTTAATAATAAAATTATATAGATAATTTAATTTAATTATATTTTCTATTAAACACAATATAATAATAGGTATTATTTAATTTTATTACAATTTTTAAAAATACATACTTTTTCAGAAACTTTACTGTAAAATGGCTCATTTTTATCGCAAAATGATTTTTAAAAAAATTTACTAAATACTTAAAATAATTTTTAACAGTTTAAAATGATTTTTAATTATTTTAACAGCAATCTTAAATGGAGCTTTAAACAGCAATCTTCGAAACAATTAAAAGTATTGCCAATAACTTCTCAAGTGAGTCTTGAACAACTAAATTTAGTGACTGTAATTGATGAGACAATTCCAAATTCCATCTCATGTTGACAGGCCATGCCTACAGCTGGTGAAAGAAAATCATTACCTTGAATTCAAAGATTAGTTTTATAAGAAGACATACCTCCATAAGCAACAATATCAACCTCCAGAGACATCTGCAAGACAAATCAAAACACAAGAAAACCAATCACCAAAAACTCCACGAAGAATTGAGAATTAAATAAAAACACCAGAGAAGAGACTAAAAATCAGCCATAAACAAGTAGTGTTGAACTATAAGCTTCATGAACAACAAAAGAATCATAAATGTTTTAAGGACAATAAATCATAAAGCTTTGCAAAAAAAAATTATAAAACGTTCAATCGATTTAGATAATCATAATGCGTCAGAAACAGAAGTTAAGAAAAAGAACAATATAATAAGCAAACAATTTACGAGACCACCAAATGTTTGGCATGAGTACATGTATTCGTGAAATTACCTGACGAGAAAGAGAAAGAGCATGATACTGCATACCAGGACTGCGGCCGAGATCTCCTAGAACCACCACGCAAACTCTGCCCCTTCTTCCCATCGTTTTCTTCCCGTACGTTTTGCACTTCGATCCGTCCGTTATTGCATTCACAGTTCAATTTTTGGCTAAAATCGGCATAGGAAACAACAGTCATCTAAATGGGAAATACAAAGGACGGAGAAAATTGCCAATCATACAAACTGACCTTCCAGACAGTAGTAAATTGATGTAATTGAGACGATTTGAACTTTTATGCTCTATGTGTGTGACAAATTCAAACCGGTTGTTTGGCCGTAGTCGTCAAGAATTCTCGGCAGTACAGTGCAATGAAGGAACACTCGGTCTTCAAGGAATCGCCAAGAATTCCGTGCTCAATAGAAAAGTCAAAAAAGAAAGAATGCTTCCTGGTTGACGAAACACTCGAATGCAAGAAGAACGACATCGGTTTGCTGCATAGAGGATTTTTTTTCAGTGAGGATATTTTTACGACTTGTCATATGTTACAGTATTCATCATACGACATACGATGCGTCGCGTCACCCATTTGCATTTAGTGCTCCGTTTGCTTTATTCTTCTGAGGTATGATGGGCCGATTAGCCATTCAGCTATCTAGGCCTCTGTCTGAGAGACTTCGTTGGGCCTAAAAAGTAAACCAAAATCCATTTCTTTAAAAAATTCTGCATTTTGGAATTGATTTGGTAAAAGTAGTTTTTTGTGGTTATGGGCTGAAAAATTTATTAGAAAAATAATATCTTTATAAATTGTTTTATCACAAAATAATTAGATAAAAACTTATGAAATTGACAAGTACTGAATATCTACTAAGTTACGGCAACATAATATTTCAATTTTTTAATGGTTTGTATGGTGCTTAATTTTGATAGATATATCAATTCATGAATAAATTGATTTCAATTCTTATTGTAAAATAAAGTATCAATAGCATGTATAAAAACATTTTAATGTGAATCAACAAGTCAGTAAAATAAAAATTCACATGACACAAGATTTTAGTAAAAATGCTACACAAAAACAATATTTAAATATAAATATTTTGAATTATAAATTAATAAAAAATTAAATTATAGGAATTAATAAATTTAATAAGTCAAACCTTATAAATTTATATATTATTGTTCCTAAAATCAATTTGTTAAATAAGAAAATCTTTGTTTTACTAAAAACAAAACGAACGCATCCTTTAAACAATCCTACGTGTCACGATCGTGTGTACACAAACTGCCACGTACCTCTTTCCTTCCCACCTCATAATTTTTTTAATTTTTTTTTCGAGAAGCGTCATCATTTTCTTATTGGTGCGTTTTTATGTCCGCCATCAATCAAACTTCAGCGTGTGTAAGCATCGAAGCATTTTTTTTTTGTTCGTAATTAAGATACGGTTGAAGGGTATTTAGGTACCAGTCAACATATTGTACCGGCCACATCAAGTTTTTTCCCTCCTTCATACTTTCCTCACCGTGCCTTGACCCTCAAAATCAAACGAAACAAGAGAGAGAGAGAGAAAACGAGAGAAATTCGGGGAGAAAAATTAGGGAAAGTGAGAGATAGCACGAGAGAAAGTGGTAGTGAGTGAGAAACCGTACAGAACAAAGATACAGGGAGACAGAAATGAGAAACATTTTCAAGAAGCTGCACATAGGCAGCAACCACGAGACCAATCGGACGAACGAAACCCTAGCTCCAACGTCCTGTGCCACTGATAACAACCGTACATCATCATCGTCAACTGCTGCTCCGGCGAGCCCATCGGCGACGGCATCCGCAGCATCATCGCCAACTCCTGTGTCTTCAACCAATCGAACGGACTACATGACGTCGGAGGAGGAGTTTCAAGTACAGCTGGCGATGGCAATCAGTGCGTCATCGTCGAATTCTGATGATTTTTCCGATAAGGATCAGATCCGGGCGGCCACGTTGTTGAGTTTGAACAATAATAGTAATCGGAGGAGTGATTTGGGCAGGGATACGGCTGACATGGCAGCAGAGGCTTTGTCGAGGCAGTATTGGGTAATATGTTTTAGAGCGCAATTTTAGTGAATTCGGCTCTCTTTTAGCGTCGAGTGTTATTAATTTTAGCGTACTGACTGTAATTTAGATTTTTACTCGTGTTTTGGTCTTTGATATTTTATTAACTGTTGAATTAGGTAAACCTCATAATTGTAGGGAATAATTTTAGTTTGCAATATTGCTGTGCTTTTGGCTGGTCTGTTAGTGTTTTGATGTTGATTGGAGCAATTTACTTTCCCATTTGAAGCAATATGGTCAATTGAACTTCCATGAGCCCCGAATGTAGTGAATTTGCTTAAATTGTGTTGTGTTATTTGGGATTTGGTAGTTGATATCAGGCTTCTTTATATTTAATTTTTGGTTAATGTTGATTATGGAAATTAAGACTTTATTGATTAAGTTTTTCTTGACTGTTGAACTAGGAAAAATATAGTAAATTGCACCTTGTTTAGTTTTTGGATGTATTTGCTAATTTAATATTTTTCTGCAACTATGTAATGGACATCTCTAAATGTTTCATGATATTGATGTCTAATTGTGTTCTGCTTGTAATACTATTGTAAGATTAAGGTTCTTCTATTTCTGTATTGCTTGACTTGGAGTTATTTTTTTTGTTTCACTAGGAGTACAATGTTCTTGATTACAAGGAGAAGGTGGTGGATGGTTTTTATGATGTATATGGACTCTCAACAGATCCAGCAACTAAAGGAAAATTGCCATCTCTTATACATCTTGAATCAAATCTTGGGAGTTCTGGTTTTGAAGTTGTAATAGTTAACCGAACAATTGATCATGCTTTGGAAGAGTTAATTCAGGTGGCACAGTGTATTGCATTAGATTTGCCAGCTACTGATGTTGGTCTTTTGGTACAACAACTTGCTGACCTTGTCACCACGCATATGGGTGGACCAGTAAAGGACGCTAATATAATACTGGCCAGGTGGATGGAAAGAAGCACAGAACTAAGGAGATCTATTCCCATGAGTGTTCTGCCAATTGGGTCCATAAATATAGGCCTTTCTCGGCACCGTGCTTTGCTTTTCAAGGTTGGCTGCCTCAGGAGGTCATATTTAATTTTGTTAAGCTTCTTGAGCCATCTACATTGTTAGAACTTGAGACAAGATTTCTATGTCTGTATAAAATATATGTGGATTCTTTTTAGGACTTCTACTTTCCCACTTATCTAACACTCAGTTTATAGTGTTGAACCACATATACTTGAGCAATGCTTGTCTTGCTTTGGGGGTTTTCTTGCGTTGGTACACTCACATGTCCCATCTCTATTTTAGAATAGGATACTTGTTCATCTTTGGGGATGACTTGAAAGTTTGAAGGCTTCCAAATATTTGGAAATTTTAAAATTTTGGTTTTATATTTTATATGGCTCTGATACATGACGCAAATAGCCATTGTCATTCCTCCAGTATATGCCATGCTATGCATAGAATTGTGTAGGAAGAAATTATTTGCTGGAAGCAAATATTTTATCACTTTGTTTTATGAGCTCTCAAATCAATTTTAATTGCTCATGGTCATTTGATGATCTTACCATGTTATCATGCACCAATGCGGTGGAATATCTCTCCCTCTCTCTCTCTCTCTCTCTCTCTCTCTCCCCCTCCATGTGTAACTGTACCTTGGAATATTTATCATATTTGTATGCTTGGATATAGGTATTGGCTGACAGCGTAAGATTATCTTGTAGACTTGTAAAAGGTAGCCATTACACTGGTGTTGAGGATGATGCTGTCAACATAATAAAGCTGGAGGATGAAAGGTTTGACATGTCTTTACTTGAAATTTATAATAATTATTGCGTTCGCATGTTTTAATTTCTTTAACTTTTGTAGTCTTTATATTCTCTTTGGTATATACTTATATTTTTGAAAGTAATATAATGCTATCAATGTAATATTATGTAAATAAAAAATGGAGAAAAAGTAACTACTCTCTAAGCTAGGTTATACAGATGCAGACATGCTATTTTCAACCTGACTATGTTATTGTTCTGTGGAATTCTAACGTATACTTTTCTGCCCTCAGGGAATTTTTGGTTGATCTCATGGCAGCTCCAGGGACACTTATACCTGCAGATATTTTAAGTGCAAAGGATACTGCCTTTAAGCCATATAACCCAATAATAAGTAACATCCCCATTCTCCAGTCCTCTAATGACTCTGAACCTGTCTACTCAAAAGCAAAGCCTATACTTGGTGAGGGCAGTAGTAAAATCTCAACGGTGGATGGTAGCTTGCGCCTGAAAGGAGGGTCCAGTTCTGAAAAGGCAGAATCCTTACCTTCAGTACCTGGTCCTAGTAACGAAACTGCTGCTGGTTCTTCTGGAATATCTAGTAAAGTGACTCCTAATCAATCAGATCACCTTTCCTCATCGGCTATTGGGACTTCTCTATATAAAGGGGTTCATGGGCCCAATGCAGTTGGTGATGGTGTGAGGATGAACGTCAATATAGTTCCATATGGTCATACCAGTCAGGAAGATTCTAAAAGCCTGTTTGCAGATCTTAATCCATTTCAAATAAAAGGAACTGGCAAAACTTCCTTGCATAACAAGCCTGCAGAGAATAAGATAGAAGAGTTTCAGAGACACAGAAATAACCCTGTCTCAGGTCGGCCCCCATTACCAATGATGTGGAAGAATCAACATCCTTACAATGAAATTCCTAGAACAAAAGAGTATGGTTATAAAGATGGCATCTTATCTAAAATTAACCGTGAATCTAATAATTATAATATGTCCACATCAGCTTCGACCAGCTCTACATCTGAAAATTTTTATCCTCATGGTTTCAAGTCATCAAGTGATGCAAATCTTTCGAGTAAAGATAGTGATGCCAGGAGTGCTTTGTCTGGTAGTGGCCTATCATTGGCTTCTAGCACAAATCAGCTAAACGGGCCACCTGTGGTTGAAGATTTGAGCTCTAATTCAAAGGAAGAAAGTCCCAGGGACGGGGACGACGTTGAGATTGGTTACCTTGACCGCAGAAAGTGCACACATGACAGATTTATGGGAACCAATCTGAAACTGAAGGATCTGGAAAGTCCAAGCTCATCTTTGGGTTCCAATACCAGCAGGGTTGATCAAATTTTTGATGACGTTGATGTGAGTGAATCTGAAACTCCATGGGAAGACTTGGTTCTTGGTGAAAGGATTGGACTAGGTAGTGTATTTGGTTTATTCGGATCCTTTACATTATTCAGAGATCTTGGTTTAGTTGTCACTAATATCAACTTTTATAGATCAACTATAGCTTGTAGAAGTGAATTTCCTTTGATTGAGCTGAAAGGTGATATCATTATGATGGCTATTGTCACAGGGCACAGCTATCCTGTTGGTTTTATAATTTTTTTTAGTTTTCAGGAGCTGCCATGGTGTTTCAAATGCATTTGTATTTCTGTATATGTTAAGTGCACTGGGACTATATTTCTTTCTGTTAATGTTTTTAATTTATAGGTTCGTATGGAGAGGTCTACCATGCTGATTGGAATGGCACGGTTAGTTCCATATGCTCTCTTTTTTGTGTGAATTGTCTCTTTTTCTAATTTATCCATCTATATCAATTGGTCTAGAATGTGGTATTATCATTTATCTTAATAAATTCTTCAGCAGAGCCATTGCGTCGGGGTATCATTGCCTGTTTATAATAAATAATGTAAGAGATATTTCAGAGAAAAAAATTAAAGACAACATAATTAGTTTCTAATTGTGGGATGCTGAATTATTGTTGAGCAATAGGAGGTTGCGGTGAAGAAGTTCCTGGACCAGGATTTCTCGGGCGCTGCTTTGGCTGAGTTCAAAAGAGAAGTAAGCAAATCGTTAGCCATATATATATGGATCTGTTAACAATCTTTATCTTTTCTCTGCAATTAAAACTGTATAAAACATCATAAATAGTAATTTATATGTCCGGGTTGTGACAGTAAATCTGTTATCAATGTACAATTATTGTTCCTGGATTTGATTTTGTTCTGTAATGTAGGTGAGGATAATGCGCAGACTGCGGCATCCAAATGTTGTTCTTTTCATGGGAGCTGTCACTCGTCCTCCAAATCTCTCTATCATTACGGAGTTTCTTCCAAGGTATAATTGCTCACCTTCATTTGTCTTTGCATCTTCCTACCGAAATTAATCGTTACAAGCCAGCAAAATCTAATATATGATACCAAAATCTCTCCAATTTCTCCTCTTTGGATATACTTTTTTGTGTGACTTAGTTATATGTGTTCTATTTCAACATTTTAAGTTGTGCAAATGATGTTTAATTTCAGAGGAAGCTTATTTCGGATACTTCATCGTCCCCATTGTCAAATTGATGAGAAGCGTAGAATAAAGATGGCTCTTGATGTGGTATATGACTGACAGCATTTCCTCTGGTAAATATTAAATTTCTGTAACAGACATCAAATATGTTCTTATTGTACAGGCAAGGGGTATGAACTGCTTGCATACTAGCACCCCAACAATTGTCCACCGAGATTTGAAGTCACCTAATCTTTTGGTTGATAAAAACTGGAATGTCAAGGTATATATCCTCCCATTTCTTACTTATGAACAAATGATGCAACTTTTTGTTTCTTTTCATTACTTCAATTTTTTGTTGTTGTTGTTACACACTATGACTAAAGGTGCCAGAGTTATGAGATGTTTCCTTTGTGTTAATTTGGTGGAGTCAACTTGGCTGTTGCAAACTTTTTCATTATCTACACTTGTTGTACTGGTGTTTCATAATAATAAATACTTTTGTGTAGATTTCAGTTCTACCACATGAATTGCTATTTATTTGTCCCAGTTATGTAATCATTAGTGAATGTCCACTTTATTTTTTCCTTACAATGTTTTTCCCACTAGTTTAAGGCAGGATGATCACTGCATGTACTTAAGTTTGTGAACCATGCAAAGTTGAACCACTTTGCATTGCTTGCTTAGCAAATTTAAGCTGCATTTTGGGTTGTGGATGGATAAGTGATCTTTAAAGATCTGATTGATGAGTCGAGCATGGGGTTATTTGTAACCTTTTGTTTTAATGATACCATATGGCTGGACAATTTTTATCAGTAGCCTTTTGTTCTGCTGGTTATCCATATGACCGTATTTCTTAATAGTTGAAAGCAGTAGCAATTTAAAAAAGTCTAATGTCAGTATGCTTTGGACATAGATTTTTGAGGTATACTTTTGACAGAATGTTAACTATGCAGGTTTGCGATTTTGGGTTGTCACGCTTGAAGCACAACACCTTTTTGTCATCTAAGTCAACAGCAGGAACGGTGAGAATCAGAGACTATTTCTTCAGTTTATCCTTTTACATGGCTTTTGTACATAAAGATTTATATACAGCAAGCATCTTGATGCTATGCCTGACTTAATCTGATTGAGTCATGTTTGATGTGTCAGCCTGAGTGGATGGCACCTGAAGTTCTTCGCAATGAGCCCTCTAATGAAAAGTGAGTTGCTATATTTCCATTTGGCATTTTGTATCGCTTAGCTGTATTGGTTAGTTGTCTTTTTCTCTCATTCACCTTGCTGATGTCTATCAATCTGTTTGCTTTCTATAAAATTGTCTTGAAATCCTGGAGTGAGGAATATTTTTATCTTAAAGAAGTGACAGTTGATGAATTTTTAAGATTTTAAAATCCATTATCAATTGGCAAATTGCTTCACTGTTGAGCTTTTAGATGGTTTGGCAAATGTGAGTGGCAAGCAACAGAAACATGTTTTTCTTTTTGATAGATTCTATAGACGCCTTGCCTATAATACCACAAGTTGACCTATGGTTTTCTTGAGAATAATGTTTATATAAATGCAACTGCAGCTGCCTGCTATTCTGTAATAATGTAAAAATGGATCATAAAATGGAAATCACAGTATTATTCTTTAAGCTATAGCTATGGAGGAGCTACTTATGTTTATTAAGCTGATTATGTTCTAGCTGAATTTATTTGACTACCTCTAACCATAATATATCTTTCATTGGATGTATAGGTGCGATGTTTATAGCTTTGGGATCATTCTCTGGGAGCTTGCGACTCTAAAATTGCCTTGGAGTGGAATGAACCCGATGCAAGTAGTGGGTGCTGTTGGTTTCCAAAATCGTCGACTTGATATCCCCAAGGAAGTTGATCCTGTAGTTGCAAGAATAATTTGGGAATGCTGGCAGACGTGAGTCAAAGACATTTTTAAATAAAAGACGTCTTTTGAAACGTTTAATTTATTTCTTTATTTCCTTTTATTTCAGTGATCCAAACTTGCGTCCATCATTTGCACAGCTTACAGTTGCTCTAAAACCCTTGCAGCGACTTGTCATCCCTTCACACCAGGACCTGCCAACTTCACCACTCCCACAAGAGATTTCAGTAAATTCTACTCCTTGAAACATCTCAGTTCAGTTTGCAATTATCAATTGTCAATTGTGAATAAAGGGATGTTCTGTTTCTTGCCCAAGTGAGTTTGGTATAGAAATGTCCAAAACTGGAGAAAAATATAAGAAATACCTGGTCGGCCAAATGTTGGTGTGTTTGGCATTGTATGTATTGCTGCTGACGCCGCCCAAAGATGGGAACAACGGTTTTGTATAGTGCTGTGTCCATAATGTACATGTCAATACATGAGATGAGTGCAAGTCCGTAGTAAAATTCCATGAGAGTATGGTTGCAAATTTTCTTATTTTGTTTTGTCATTATTTACTAGTTTAGTGGATGAATGATGATTGATTGGAGCGTGCGTCTTCAGCAACTAAGAGTATTTGATGACTTATGTCTTGACAAAAACTAAAGTGATTGAAGTTCAAGAAACACAAGAGGGGATTTCGTTGAGAGACCAAGCTGTTAAAAGCTCGGTCAATCTGGTTAAGTAATATCCTATTCAGTCTGCACCAGGCTGAACACAACGACATCTATGCTTCGACCCTTAACAAATAAGGTATTTTTCGAGAACACCTTTTAAAGGCCCAGCCTTCTCCAATACTTCTTGTGAGGCATTGTTTTCAGCAAAACTAATCCTTTATTCTGTCCGAGTACGTCAGCTCCTTGTATGCGCTTGAAACAGCCTTTTTTTTTAACTGCTACTGTTGATATGCCTTTTCCCCAGTATTTTGCAACCATAGCATATCCATTCTCATCCCTCCGTTGATCTTTCCGGATCCCAGGCACACGCGTAGATGCTTCCAATCGGACGGTCTTCAATTCAAATAGCTCTCAACCCGGGATGGCACTTGACTACTTCCCCGAGAAACTGCACAGCATCGTGCCTGGAGGTGGGCGTGTTCCATCTGTTCCCTCCGCATGGCATAAAATCATCCCTATCCGAGAGTCTAATGGGTAATGGCTGGATAGTGATTTCTGCAATTTTCGACATCATGCTTTGCTATCAGTGAATCAAAATCAAAATTAGTCAATTATTGGCGTTTTGGGCAACGGGGTCGGCATTCCATTAATAATCAGATTTATTTTCATAAAATGTACGGAGAATTTATACACGAAACGTGGAATTGACTCTGATACGTTCGAACAACTTGGCCAACGTTGTCGTATTTGTTGGATTTAGAGCTATCAAACGGATCGGTGGTCCATGAGTCAGTTCGTTTAACTCATTATTTAGGTGGGTTAAGGTTAAAAAAAATTGGTTCGTTTAATTCGCGGATCGATTTAGTTCGGTCCGTTTAATCCGCGGGTTAAGTGAGCCAACTCATTTAATTTATTTAATTAAAAAAAAATTTAATTTTTTTTAATCTTCATATTTAGATGATAATTAATTATATTTAAATATTAATAATTAAACTTATTATTTATTAATATTGAATGATATTGGATTAATATATTTTGATATTTAGGATCATGTGTTTAAACTTAAAATTATTGATGAAATTTTTATTTTACTTGTTAAAATTTTTGTATGTTAATTTATAATATAGTTAGCTTATATTGTATTTAGATTATAAACTT
>JAVXUL010000009.1:2044994-2062435 GCA_035590515.1 Trichilia minutiflora | reverse complement strand
AAAGCTACAGCTAACTACAACTCAGCAACTCAGCAACTAGCAAGAATCAAGATTACAGAAAGACCAAGAACAAGAAATAAAGATCAAGAATCTTGATCTTGGATACACTCCCTTTCTTGACAACACATTCTGCACATGCTAACTAATTCTGCATGTTTATTCACTTCACATATTTGATCACTTCTCACAATCACAAATTTTATTTTATCTGTCTGTTTTTTTATATACGGTTTATTCGATAAAATAAGAATTTTCGCATATAAAAAATAAATTCACGTTCAAACCTTAGCATGGCAAACAATCGAGCATCGATGTCATTCTTTTTCGTAATTAAGATACGGTTGAAGGGTATTTAGTTATCAGTCAACGTATATATAGATTTATACCGGCTGCGTTAAGTTTTTTCCCTCCCTAATACTTTCCTCCACCTTGACCTCTCCAAAACAAACGAAACAAGCGAGACGAAGAGAGAAAACGAGCGAAACATTCGAAGAGAAAATTAGAGTAAGTGAGAGATAAGTATAAGAGGAAGTGACAGTGAGCGAGAACTGTACAGAGAAAAGATATAGGGAGACAGAAATGAGAAACATTTTCAAGAAGCTGCACATAGGCAGCAACCATGAGATCAATAGGACGAACGAAACCCTAGTTCCAACATCGTGCGTCACTGATCACAACCGTATATCATCATCGTCAAATTCTTCTCCGGTGAGCCCATCGGCGACGGCGCCATCAGCATCATCGCCACTTCCTGTGTTGTCAGCCAGTCGGACGGACTACATGACGTCGGAGGAGGAGTTTCAAGTGCAGCTGGCGATGGCGATCAGTGCGTCGTCGTCCAATTCTGATGATTTTTCTGATAAGGATCAGATCCGCGCTGCAACGCTGTTGAGTTGGAACAATAATAGTAATCGAAGGAGTGATTTGGGCAGGGATAAGGCTGACATGGCAGCAGAGGTTTTGTCGAGGCAGTATTGGGTAATATGTTTTAAAGCACAATTTACTGAATTCAGTAGTCTTTCAACGTTGTAATTAAGTTTATCGTATTGACTTCAATTGAGCATTTTCTATTTGGGTTTTGATTAATGCTATTTTATTAACTGTTGAATTAGGTAAACCACACTTAAGCAATAATTTTAGTTTGCGCAATTGATGTGGTTTCCGCTGTTCTGTTCGCGGTTTGATGTTGATTGGGGCAATTTATTTTCCCTTTTTAAGCAATATTGTCAATTGAACTTTCATGGGCCCTGAATGAAGTGAATTTACTTAAATTGTGTGGTTTTATTCGGGGTTTAGTAGTTGATATCAGGCTTCTCTGTATTTGATTTTGGGTTAATGATGATTGTGGAAATTAAGACTTTATTGATCAAGTCTTTATTGACTGTTAAACTAGGTAAAATACACTAAATTGTGCCTGGTATAGTTTTTGGACGTAGTTGCTAATTTAGTTTTTTGCCACAACTCTGTAATGGACATCTTTAAATGTTTCTTGATATTAATGTCTAATTGTGTTCTGCTGGTATATGCTACTGTAAGATTAAGGCTCTTCTAGTTCTGTATTGCTTGACTTGGAGTTGTTTTTTGTTTCACTAGGAGTACAATGTCCTTGACTATGAGGAGAAGGTGGTGGATGGTTTTTATGATGTATATGGACTCTCAACAGATCCAGCAACCCAAGGAAAATTGCCATCTCTGCAACATCTTGAATCAAATCTTGGGAGCTCTGGTTTTGAAGTTGTAATAGTTAATCAAACAATTGATCATGCCTTAGAAGAGTTAGTTCAGGTGGCACAGTGTATTGCATTAGATTTGCCGGCTACTGATGTTGGTCTTTTGGTACAACGACTTGCTGATCTTGTCACTGCACATATGGGTGGACCAGTAAAGGATGCTAATATAATGTTGGCCAGGTGGATGGAAAGGAGCACAGAACTGACAAGATCTATTCCCACGAGTGTGCTGCCAATTGGGTCCATAAATATAGGCCTTTCTCGACATCGTGCTTTGCTTTTCAAGGTCAACTGTTGTCAGTAGATCATATTTAATTTAATTAAGCTTCTTGAGCCATCTTCTTTATTAGAATTTGTGACAAGATTCATGTGTTCTGTATAAAATATATGAGGATTTTTTTTAGAACTTTTATTTTCCAACTTATCTAACACTCAGTGCATAATATTGAGCCATAGATACCTGAGCAATGCTGTGCTGGATTTGGCTTGTGTTGGTACACTCACATGTCCCATCTCAATTTTTAGAATAGGATACTTGTGTACCTTTGGGGATGACTTGAAAGTTTCAAAGCTTCAAAATATTTGGAAATTTTAAAATTTTGGTTCAATATTGTATATGGATCTGATATGTGACAACAGTGATATAAATATCTAATGTTGTTCCTCCAGTATATGTCATGCTATGTATGGAATTTTGTAGGAAGAAAGTATTTGCTGGAAGCAATTATTTTATCTAATTCTGTTTTATGAACTCCTAAACCAACTTTAATTGCTTGGGGTCATTTGATGGTCTTACTGGGTTATCATGCACCAATGCTGTGGAAACTGTATACTTATATATATATATATAAATATATATGTATATATGTAACTTTAACTTGGAATATTTATCATATTTGTTTGCCCGGATGTAGGTATTGGCGGACAGTATAAGATTACCTTGTAGACTTGTAAAAGGTAGCCATTACACTGGTGTTGAGGATGATGCCGTCAACATAATCAAGTTGGAGGATGAAAGGTTTGACACGTCTTTACTTGAAATTTAAAACACTTGCTAAGTTCACATGTTTAAAATTCTTGTAACTTTTGTAGCCTTTATATCCTTTCTGTTATATACTATATCCTTTCTGGTATATACTTATAAAGTAATACAATCAACACAGTGTTATGTAAATAAAAAAATGGAGGAAAAATGCAACTACTCTGTAAGCTAGGTTATGCAGATGCAGACCTGCTATTTTGCAACTTAACTATGTTATTTTTATGTGGAGTTCTAATGGATACTTTTCTGCCCTCAGGGAGTTTTTGGTTGATCTCATGGCAGCTCCAGGGACACTTATACCTGCAGATATTTTAAGTGCAAAAGATACTGCCTGTAAGCCATATACACCAATAAGAAGTAAAATCCCCATTCTCCAGACCTCTAATGACTCTGGACCTGTCTACTCAAAACCAAAGCCTTTACTTGGTGAGGGCAGTAGCAAAATCTCTACGGTGGATGGTAGCTTGCCCCTGAAAGGAGGGTCCAGTTCTGAAAAGGCAGAATCCTTACCTTTAGTCCCTGGTCCTAGTAATGATACTGGTGCTGGTTCTTCTGGAATATATAGTAAAGTGACCCCTAATCAATCAGATCACCTTTCCTCGTCAGCTGTTGGGAATTCTCTATATAAAGGGGGTCATGGGCCCAATGCAGTTGGTGATGGTGCGAGGATGAACGTCAATGTAGTTCCATATGGTCATACTGGTGAGGAGGATTCTAAAAGCCTGTTTGCAGATCTCAATCCGTTTCAAATAAAAGGAACTGGGAAAACTTCCTTGCATAACAAGCCTGCAGAGAATAAGATAGAAGTGTTTCAGAGAAACAGAAATAACCCTGTTTCTGGTCGACCCCCATTACCAATGATGTGGAAGAATCAACATCCTTACAATGAAATTCCTAGAAAAAAAGAGTTTGGTTATATGGAGGGCATCTTACCTAAAATTAACCGTGAACCTAATAATTATAATATGTCAACTGTAGCTTCCACCAGCTCTACATCTGAAAAGTTTTATCCTCATGGTTTCAAGTCATCTAGTGATGCAAACCTTTCAAGTAAAGATAGTGATGCTGGGAGTGCTTTGTGTGGTAATGGCCCATCATTGGCTTCTAGAACAAATCAGTTAAATGGGCCACCTGTGGTTGAAGATTTGAGCTCTAATTCAAAGGAAGAAAGTCCCAGGAATGGGGATGATGTTGAGATTGGTGACCTTGAATGCAGAAAGTGCATGCATGACAAATTTATGGGAACCAATCTGAAACTGAAGGATCTTGAAAGTCCAAACTCTTCTCTTGATTCCAGTACAAGCAAGATTGATCAAATCTTTGACGATGTCGACGTGAGTGAATCTGAAACTCCATGGGAAGACTTGGTTCTTGGTGAAAGGATTGGACTAGGTAGTGCATCTGGTTTATTCGGGCTCTTTACATTTTTTGGAAATCAAAATGTCATAGATCAACTATACCTTGTAGAAGTGAATTTCCTTTGCATGAGCTGAAAGTTTATATCATTATGTGGTTATTGTCTCCAGGATTAGCTATCCTGTTGGCTTTATGCTTTTTGTAGTTTTCAGGAGCTGCCATGGTGTTTCAAATGCATTTGCATTTCTATAGATATTAAGTGCAATGGAAATACTTTATTTCATTTTGTTAATGTTTTTTGTCTATAGGTTCGTATGGAGAGGTCTATCATGCTGATTGGAACGGCACGGTTAGTTCTGTATACTGTCTTTTTGAAGTGTATCCTCTCTTTTTGTAATTTATTCATATATATCAACTGGTCTAGTATTTGGGATTATCATATAGCTTAATAAATTCGTCAGCAGAGATATATTATCAGTGCCTATTTACGCTAAATAATGTAGGAGATATTTTTAAAAAATAATAATAAAATAGAAATAAGTAGGTTCTAATTGTGTGCTGCTGAATTGTTGTTGAGCAATAGGAGGTTGCAGTGAAGAAATTCTTGGACCAGGATTTCTCAGGCGCTGCTTTGGCCGAGTTCAAAAGAGAAGTAAGCAATTTATTAGCCATCTACATATGGATCTATTAAAAATCTTTATCTTTCCTCTGCAATTAAAACTGTATAAAACATCATAAATAATAATTTGTGTCTGGGATCATGACAGTAAACTTCTTATCAGTGTACAATTGTTGTCCCTGGATTAGATTTTGTTCTGTAATGTAGGTGCGGATAATGAGCAGACTGCGGCATCCAAATGTTGTTCTTTTCATGGGAGCTGTTACTCATCCTCCAAATCTCTCTATCATTACTGAGTTTCTTCCAAGGTATAATTACGGGCCTTCATTTGTCATTATATCTTCCCATTGAGATATCGATGCTAGCCAGCAAAATCTAATGTGATGCTGAATTCTCTCTGAATTTTCCTGCTTGGATATACTTTTTCTGTAACATAGTTATATGTGTTCTATTTTAACATTTTAAGTTGTACCAATGATGTTTAATTTCAGAGGAAGCTTATTTCGGATACTTCATCGTCCCCATTGTCAAATTGATGAGAAGCGTAAAATAAAGATGGCTCTTGATGTGGTATATGACTGACTGACACAGCTTTTCCTCTGGTAAGTATCAGATATCTGTAACAAATCTCAAATATGGTCTTATTGTGCAGGCAAGGGGTATGAACTGCTTACATACTAGCATCCCAACAATTGTCCACCGAGATCTGAAGTCACCAAATCTTTTGGTTGATAAAAACTGGAATGTCAAGGTATATATCCTCCCATTTCTTGCTCCATTTCTTGCTTATAAACGAATGACACAACTTTTATTTCTTTTCATTACTTCACTCTTTATTATCTTTTTTTCACTGTAACTATAGTTGCACAAGTTTATGAGATATTTCCTTCATGTTAATTTGGCGGAGTCAGCTTGGCTGTTGTTGTAGATTTCATTAACTACACTTATTTTACTGGTGTTTTATAATAATAACTATTTTTTTGTGGATTTTAGTTCCATCACATGAATTGCTAGTTAATTGTCACAGTTGTGAAATCATTAGTTAACGTCCTATTCGTACTTTATTTTTTCCTTGCAATGTTTTTCCCATTAGTTCAATGCAGGATGATCACTGCATGTACTTAAGTTAGTGTGTGAATCAAGCAAGCTGAACCAATTTTGCATTGCTTGTTTGGCAAATTTAATCTGCATATTGGGTTGTGAATGGGTAAAATATCTTAAAAAATCTGATTGATGAGTCAAGCATGGGATTTTTATACATAGCCTTTTGATTTAATGGATACCATATGACTGGAGGTTTTTATCAGTAGCCTTTTGTTATGGTTGTTATCCATATTTCTGGATTCCTTGATAGTTGAAAGCAGGTAGCAATTTAGAAGAAACTAATATCAGTATGCTTTGGAATTAGATTTTTGAGGTATATTTTTGACAGAATGTTGACCATGCAGGTTGATGACTTTGGTTTGTCACGCTTGAAGCACAACACATTTTTGTCATCTAAGTCAACTGCAGGAACGGTGAGATTCAGAGACTATTTGTTCAGTTTATTCTTTTACACGGTTTTTTTACATAAATTTATAGATGCAGCAAGCATCTTGATGCACCCCATTTATCTGATTGAGTCATTTTTGATGCTTCAGCCTGAGTGGATGGCACCTGAAGTTCTTCGCAATGAGCCCTCTAATGAAAAGTGAGTTGCTATATTCCATTTGGCATCTGAGAGTCAATTAGCTGTATTGAAGCTGCAAGAACCAGTTGTCCTTTTCTTTCATTCACCTTGCTGATTTCTGAGTCTGTTTTCTTTCTATAGTATGGCATTGAAATCCTGGAGTGAGGAATAATTTTATCCTCGAGAAGTGACAGATGATGAATATTTAAGATTTTAAAATCCATTATCACTTGGCAAATTGCTTCACTGTTGAGCGTTTAGATGGTTTCAAGTGTCAGTGGCAACTAACAGAAGCATTTTTTTAATAGATGCCTTAAGCGCCACGCCTATTATACCACAAGTTACCCTTCTATAATTTTCTTGAGAATAATGTACGTGTAAATGCAATTGTGGCTTGTTGCTATGCTGTAACAATGTGAAAATGGGTCATGGAAATCGCAGTATTATTCTTTAAGATATAGCTATGAAGGAGCTACTTACGTATATTAAGCTGATTATAACCTAGCTGAATTTATTGGACAACCTAACCCTAATATATATTTTTGTTGGATGAATAGGTGCGATGTTTATAGCTTCGGTGTCATTCTCTGGGAGCTAGCGACTCTGAAATTGCCTTGGAGTGGAATGAACCCAATGCAAGTAGTGGGTGCTGTTGGTTTCCAGAATCGTCGTCTTGATATCCCCAAGGAAGTTGATCCCATAGTTGCAAGGATAATTTGGGAATGCTGGCAGACGTGAGTCAAAGACGTTTTCAAACAATAAAAAAACCTTACATTTTTTTAGTGTTTAATTTATTCTTTCTTTCCTGTTATTTCACAGCGATCCAAACTTGCGTCCATCATTTGCACAGCTTACAGTTGCTCTGAAACCCTTGCAGCAACTTGTCATCCCTGCACACCAGGACCTGCCGACCTCACCTATCCCACAAGAGATTTCAGTAAATTCTACACCTTGAAATGTCTCAGTTTGTCAATTGTCAATTGTGAATAAAGAGATTCTGTTTTCTTGCCCCCGAGTGAGTTTGGTATAGAAATGTCCAAAACAGGAGAAAAATATAGGAAATACTTGGTAGGCCGAATGTTTGTGTTTAGTAATGTATGCATTGCTGCTGATGCCGCCCAAAGATGGGAACAACGGTTTTGTATAGTGCTGTGTCCACAGTGTACATTTCAACACCCAAAATGAAATTGTAATTACGTAGTAAAAGTCCATGGGTATGATAACAAATTTTTATTTTGTTTTTCATTATTTAATAGTTTAGTGGATGAATGATGATTGATGGATTCTGCGTTTTGTGCAGCAACAAAGAGTATATTAGATGACTTGTCGTGACAAAAACTAAAGAAACACGAGGGATTTTATTGAGAGACCAAGTTGTTAAAATCTTGGTCAATTAGGTTTGTAATATCCTAATCAATCTGCTGCACCAGACTGAATACAACGATATCTACGCTTCTACCCTTAACAAAGAAATACTTTTTGAGAACACCTTCTTTCAAAAACCCAGCTTTCTCCATTACTTTTTGTGAGGCTATGTTTTCAACAAAAACCAATCCTTCTATTCGGTCCAAGTACGGCATCTCCTTGTATGCACTTGAAACAGCCATTTTAACTGCTTCTGTTGCTATCCCTTTTCCCCAGTATTTTGCACTTATGGCATATCCAATCTCTCCCCTCCGTTGATCTTTCCCAATCCCGGGCATCACGTAGATGCTCCCAATCGGACGGTCTTCAATGCAAATAGCTCTATACCAAGGATGGCACTTCATTACTTCGTGGAGAAAGTTCACAGCATCATCCCTGGAGATGAATGTGTTCCATCTACAATATTTTGTAACCTTGTCATCCCCTGCCCATGACATAAAATCATCCACATCAGAGATTCTGAATGGCCGGAGAGTGATTTCTCCAACTTTCGACATGATGCTTTGCTATCAGTGAATCAAAATCAAAATTGGTCAAGTGTGAGAAGTGAAGCATGTCAAGCCTAAAATTTATAGCAGCGAAAAGTAGATCATGATTGGCGTTTTGGGCAAGTGGATTATTTTTTTTTTTTTTTTTTTGGATACGCGAAACTTATACACATTTAGTTATTATTGCGATGTCTAATCATATTCGGGATCAGAAACCTATCTCGTGGGTATATATTCATAAATCATACGAAGTTCGTCTTGAATCCGATTCCCGGTGCAGATACATGAATTAGATACAGTAATATCAAATACATAATAAAACTCCGATCTGATCCTATTGATCTTTGAAGTTCTAAGTCTAAACCCCATCATCAAGTTACCCGAATGGGTTGGATTATATTTATTTAGTGGTAGGAATATGGGGTATAGATTGGTTTAAAATAAAATTTTAAATCCAACTATATATTACAATTTAAAAATAAATAAATATATTTAAATATATTAATATATTATAAATTTATCTAAATTTAGATTTATAGTTTGGATTATATTATAAAATTAAAGATTTAATAATTTATTATTATTAATTTTATAATGTCTATTAATATTTAAGAATAAATTTTATGAATAATTTTTTTTAATCCATTTATGAATAATTTTTTTTATTAATTATTATTATATGAAAGATAAATAAGTAAATCATATATAATTTAAAATAATAAATAAATAATAATAATAATTTTATAAGATAATATTAAATAATTTGATTTATAATTTCATAGTTTAAAATTGATTCAATCTATAATTCAAATAATAAAAAGTAATTTTAAATTTAAAAAATATCTATTTATAAATCGATCTATAAAATTTTTAAATCAATTTAAATAATTAATTTTAACTATTTAAATTAATTTAAATTAAATCAATTTAAAAATAACCATCTCTATATTTATTTTCATAAAAGATGCAACCAATTTCTCCACGAAACTTGGTATTCACGTGCACAACTTGGCCAACGTTGTCCTATTTATTGGACTGTTAGGCTGCGTTTTTAAAATGACGCAAATTGAAATATGTTACATTAAAAAAAGATGTGACTATTAAAATTAATATTAAAAATTTGAAATTAAAACAAATACTCTTTTAAAAAAAAAATGAAACCCCTCGCGGTCACGCTACCTGAAGTTCTAGCCATCGAAACAAATAGTTGAATATTGAAATATCAATAAATAAAGTTGGAAGTTGAAACAGAGTCTCAATGGTTAAAATTGAGGGTGGTGAATGGGTAAAAAAAAAATCCTGATAAAAGGAAAATTAATATTGACTTTTCTTACGAGACATACAAAATTTTCACAAGTGGATTCAAATTTCATTTTTTTTAATATTATTAATAATAAAAACTCAAACACTTAACCGTCACCTACAACAACCAATAGCCATTGCTATTTGCTGACGATGTTAATTGAGATCATGGAAAATATAGTTAGATTAATTCTTCTTTTATTTACACAATTATTAACACATGTTAACACAAAAATAATGATTAATAATTTTAATCATTATAATAAATTTTATTTTAATCCTCATTTAAAAAAATAAAAATAAAAGAAGATAAATTTATCATAAATAAATTTTAAAAAAAACATTTTTATAATTGACAACTAGTTTTTATGTGGCCAACATTGGTTGACAGTGAAGATGGTAGTCAATGAAATTTTTTTACTTTTTATTAATTAATTTTCAAAAATATTAATTAATATAAATATCAAAACATAAACTTTAAATTAATAATAAAAAAATTTTAAACAATAAATAATAAAATAATAAATTCTTATACATTTCATATTTTACAATTTAATACAAAACCAAAGCATAATCCTGCATCTAATCTCTCTCTCTCTCTCTCTCTCTCTCTATATATATATATCTATCTATCTATCTATATATATAAATTTAATACGTGTTGTCAAACACACCATACATATTTTCAAGTCTTAACACTACCATAGGATTTAGGCATTTTTTGTGGCAAGTTTCTCAAATCGGCTCCACTTTAATTCGATCAAGAGCTCGCGATACAAAAGAGTTGATATAATCATTCATAACTCCCACGTATCAATTTAATTTGGTACACTATAGTCTCTATGGCCTGGTTGATAAATAATAACAAGAAATAAGTGTATGTGAATTGAGTATACCACCAACCTATAAATTGGTCTAATGATAAAGAATCCGTCAAATGATTATTTTACGTTAGTTTTGAGTAGTAGCGGAGCCATCTTGCAAGTGAGGGGTTCTCCAAATTTTAAAAAAAAAATTATAGATTAATAAATAAAAATTTTTTTGCTAAACCTTTTTTTTTTGATCAATTAGTTAATTTGACTCCCCATCATATCTTAATATAGATTTTTGACTTCGTCCCTGGTTTTGAGCTCGACTCACGTATAAGTAATATAATTTAAGTATAGAATTTTGATAATAGGTTATTAAACTAACATCTTCAAAAATTTTATTTGACTTGTTTTGTTAGACGATTGATTTTACACCATTTTAAGATTTAATAACGTCCCATCACTTTTATTATAGTATCACTTTTATTATAGTATTGTCGATTGTTAAATTGAATCGAATATTATTTCATTGATTCTATCTGTGATTTGAGTTAGATAAATTAGAGTTTTTCTTATATATATATAAAAAAATTATTTATAAATAAGTATTTGGTATATTATAATCTCTATAATGTGATCAATCCGTGACATATATTTAAATAAGTATTCATAAATTACACACATTTAAATTGGTTCATGAATATTTCTATATGACATGATTTATATTGTTAATATAAAATAATTGGTTGTAAATTATACATAGCAATTAAGTTGGGATTTATGTTCAGCTGGAGATTTGTTGATAAAAAAATTATAAATAAGGAAATCTCTTATTTGTCCCTTAAATTTGCAATATTTCCTTAAATCACCCTCTTGAGTCTTGAAGGATCCCAACTTTCTCAAATACCCTTTGGAAAGCCTTATTTTTCTACATTAACATAAGTTTGCAATCTCACCACATCAGGAAGGTCCTCAAAAACTTGATTAAGGGCAAGTTTCACTGCTCTGGTGGCAATTCCCTGACCCAATACTTCACACCTATAGCATATCCGATATCAATCCTACACCTGTCACCACCTGAACCGGGAAAGATTGAAACAAATCCGATCCAACGGTCACTGATGCAAATGGATTACGCCAAGGATAGGTGATACAAATATCTCTGATGTAGGTTAAAGTTTCCTCCTTTGAAGTAAAAGTCTTCCGAGGGATCTTGTTACTTGATCATGAAATCATCCATTGGGGTGAATGGAGGGAGATTGATCCTTGATAAATCAATCGCCATATCGATTAAATTGTAGATGAATAGTAAGGTAGTGGCTATATAACTAGCAATTATGATAATAGGTAAGTATTAAGCTAGTGGCTAGTGGGAAAAAATTTTGATTATTAAATAAATTAATGCCATCATGTGCTAATGACATAACCTTGCACATGTAATCAACTGGTCAAAAAGAATATGATTTATACCACCTATCATACACAATTTGGAATTTACGTACTGGTTAGGGGCCGCGCGAACGCAGGCCCCCACTACCACAAATTATGACGCAGGCTCTGTCACCATGGACAGACCTTAGGCAAGTGCACCACCTTAGTGCAATGGAGGCCACCAACCTAGGCCATGGATCTTCTTGATCACCCATTGACCCCGTCCAGGTAAGTATTTTACAATGTTGTTTTGGTTTCTTATTTATAGGTCTTGTTTTTACTTCACTGTTTGTGTTCTGATGATGTGGGATATTCGGAGGAAAGTTTCAAGTTTTCAGTTTTGCGTTATCACTGATCAATCTCAGTCCTCCCTACTGATTTTTCTCAATTCAAATTTGAATAACAATGCATTCCATTTCCGTTTTGAAAATGTAGAAACTTTCTTTTCTTGTTTTCTGTTACCTAGAACTCGATCGTCTTTTTGGTTGGGAAGTATCGATTACCATGCACTTTAAAAGAAAAACTAAATCATTGTTGCCAACTAAAATATAGCTTACATGCGGAAAAACAAAACAAAAAAGTTTTTCGTATCTTGGCAGAGAAGTTGGGTAGATGGTCAAATCTAATGAAATTAGAAATATCAATTCCATTTGCATTAAGAAAAACTCACATAAACGTTAAAATCATTGAGATTATTGTACACGCGCCAAAAAAAAAAAATCACAAACTGCAATAATAAGTTCCTTTCTGACATAAATAAATGATACTACTATCGCAAGAAGGCCGATTAAAACTTGGGTAATTCACCAGAACCGTACCATGCAAATCAATAAACCAGAAATTTATCCTTACAAAAGCAAACTGGTCAAATTTACTTCCAACCATCAGACCATTCAGCTTCATCCGTGACAGGTTGTGGAATTCCTGGATTGTCTTCTTGAAATGATTGGCCCCAAACCCCAGCATTGGAGGAATATGGATCCTCAAACTCGTTATTTGAGTTTTGGTCTGGGTTCAGCAATTCACCTGCATAGTCTTGCCTTTCAGGAGCAGGACAGCCCTGGTAAGAGTTATTGTCACAACAATACCACAACAGCTTGTTCCAATAAGGGTCCTGCCATGAACAATCAAATTACAAATCATTAGTATGTCCATACTGCCTTTATTGATCTTTGGTTTGTGTGCATAGCCAGAAAGGTTAAGTCAAATCAGAAAGATTATAACTGTACAATTAATTCTCTTCAGCTCACCGTATAGTGTGACGATGGAAAAGATATTCTTTAAAGATAATGAGTGGAGAACATAAATGGTCTCAATAGACACTGTTAATTAACGCAGAAAATGGAAAGTGCTTCAAGGAATTGGCTGATGAAGAATGCTAAATCAAACTAATGGAGTAATAGTATAACAAGCAAAGATATTAAATTATAGCATTAGCAATAATAAACTTAGCAAAGAATGTAGGAGTACCTGACAGACTATGTGCGGATTCCCAACAATAATAAGCAGTGATCTGGCACGAGTAATTGCAACATTAAATCTCCTAGGATTGCTAAGAAATCCCAAACAATAAGTTCTGTCAAATTCATTGTGTTTGACTGTTGATCTAACAGTTGATACAATGATGACTTCTCTCTCTTGGCCTTGAAATTGTTCAACAGTCCCAACCTTAACATCTGGAATGTCCCAAGTTTCAAGTACTTTTCGGATCTTGAGGACCTGCTGGCGGTAAGGTGTTATTACCCCGATATCTACCTCGTTAAGATCTGTGTTCGCTCTCAGTTTATTGATGACATCAACAACTTTGCTAGCCTCAAATCGGTTAAACCATGATGGATTATTACCCTCTCTCTCGTCACAGCCTTGAATGCCAAAGAACAAAACTGGAAATTCTTTGTTAGGAAGGAAATCCACCTTACCACTAGTGGAAGAAGATGCATCTTCTTTACAAGCTAGTAGTTCCCCTTTGTAGAAGAGCTTTGAAGGGAGATCAAGAATTGCTGGATGGCACCGATAATTTCTAACCAACTTTGTTACATATCCTTCATCTTCATTATGGTAATATTCACATTCAAAAAGCCTTTCAAGATAGGACTTTCCTAATCCAAAAAGCTCTGAATCTTTTGAATAAATAACAGGACCCAGTTGCTTTGGGTCTCCTGCAAGAACAACAACTGTTTGTTTCTGACAAAGGTTTGCTACAGGAATCATGCTTTCTGGCTCTGAAGCTTGGCCAGCCTCATCTAAGAAAATATGGGAAAAATGACCATGTTTGATACCGTTTGCATAAATTAGAGCTGAACTCATGTAAGTAGATATGATGATCCTATAACGCATTAATGCCTTGAGTGGAGGACATTTGAAAACGGACTCCTCAAAGTAGCAAAAGCGTATATAATCAGAAGTAATATCCTCGTAAGGGCGGCTCAAAGCATTTAGCCTAAATATTTCATTCTCCTTAATTTCAGCAAACTCAAAAGAGATGAGTCTCTCTAATATGTGATCTGCCGCACTATTTGAAGCTGCACAAACAAGAATCCGACTATTCTTTCTAGTTGAATATAGTTGTAGGATTGCTTCCACCAAAGTCATAGTTTTACCTGTACCAGGAGGCCCGTAAATCACGAAAGGAGGAGCACCTTTGCAACCAAGGATAATCTCAACAGAACGCTTCTGCTCCTCATTGAGACTAGTAAAAGGCACAAATGGAATTGATTTAATCACTCTCCTTTTGGTTAATTGCGATGGAAAGAGGAGATTGAATTCTAAATTCTCTGCTGCTTGAACAGCTTGATACAGCCTCCTCATATTTATCCGATTATATGTGAATCTAACATCATACAAGCTGTCCTTTCTGTGATGAGAGTAAAATTCTTTGGCAAATTTCAGAATCACCTCATCAGCCTCAACACGGTAGATGTAACCCTGTAGATAACTCATAACTAGGTTTAAATGTTTCGAACAAGAAAGATTAAACTATTCAAAATCTGGTAATAGAAGGTCATACAACTGAGTGATATAAAAAATAAGATATTCCCAAGAATTAACTTATCAAGGCTCTCCTCTATCAGTATTATATTTCAACATTAAATTATAGAAAGAGAAATATCATCAACCATGCATTAGGGAATCAAATATCATATGCAATGAAATGAACTCATCGATAGGCAGCATCTAAAGATAAAGAAACTGGAGTGAAACTTCACCGTCCCATTAGTTTGGGCACAGGAACTGGAGGGCAAGGGAGAACATATAAATGTCACATTGTTAATGTTTCAAATATGCTCAGACCAATCAACAATTCTGAGAGAAGATAGAACTTTTTCCAAGAGAAGGAGCAAACCTGAAAGACAGTATTATCACCAGCATTTCCAGCAGCATGCTTCACAAAAACATGATCTCCACATACAAGTGAAGGCCTCCTCTCTGCCAAACCCGGGACATCAAGAGCCAGGAATTGATATTGAGAACCTTTCCTTCTCAGGTTGACACATTCCATGTCATGGCACCTCATATCCTCCTGCAAAAGAATTAATCAATTTCAGATCCCTCTAAAGGAAGAGTAGGATTATGCTAATGGCTTAACTGATAAGCATTAATAATTACCTCCAAATGCAGCTCTTCCATAACAAGCAATGTACTAAAGAAGTCAAAATAGTTCTTTCTCACTAAACCCTCCATTAGAACTTCAGGAACTTGCTTATTTGCCACCAATTCACGAATGTTCTTTGGGATGGGAAATTCGGGGAGCTTATGCCTGAAACCTTGCACTGTTGCTCTAGCAGGACGCGAGGAAACAGCATATTCATCAACAACAAATTGCTTTTTTCTTAGCACTCTTGAGTATGGTCGGCTTGAAGTCAAAGACCGAGAGACATTGTCTTCAGCCAATAGGAGTGCCATACGTTCAATTCGCTCATCCCCTACATCAAAGTGGACCACAGATGTGTGCAAACCCATGTCCTTCGGTTTGCAAGATAACCAAACAGTTAAAGTCTTGAGAGGTTGAAGCACTCTGTCCTCAATGGAAAATCCTTCTAAGAAGCCTTGAGTACTTCCTGCTTCTAAGTTGGCTGATGGTGGTTCCATCAGAGAGAGAGTGAACGAGTTTGTAGGATTTGAGCAGTATATTTTGATTCCCCAAAGTTCAACCGCATCACGAGTAGTGTTTTGTATTTTAATTGAGCACTTGGAAGTCTCTCCTACAATAATAGACTGAGGTTTCCCGTAAATAAATGGAAATGGATTGGATACAATTACAGGACCCTCTTCCTTTGGATCATAAGCGCAAACAGATTGATCGTCCTGAAAATCAATAAATCCGATCTCTCTTTTTTCAGAGTAGTCATCACCCCAGCAATCCTTTTCAGTATTACTCATCGTTAAAATGGTATGAAACAAAGTAAGTTTCTGAAATCTGGAACATATATGATGAAAGTGAATACAAATTACGCATAAAATAAAGATACAGCACTAACCCATTAACTCAAAACCAGATGAAACAGCAGCTAGAAAACAGTATAAATGATAGCCTGGTTTTCTGGATTTCAATAGACAACAGCATTTCAATTCCAAGGAAAATTTATCCACAAATAAAAAAAACTCTTCACTAATTGATTGGTGTCCCTTCTTTCCTTGTTTTATTAAATTTTGACAACACACGGAACAAAAACAAATAAGAGAAGACGCATAAGCATAAGATCGAATAAAATGCAGATTAAAATCAATGATTAGACAGAATATAATTTATGCCCAAAATCTAAAAACTTGTACCTTTGATGAAAAGGTTTCGAAAACTGATATGACAGTGAAAAGTTGGAAACTTTGATTGAGACGGAGATGAACAAAGACAACCCAGTGACCAAGTTGTGTAATCTTAGTACCAATACTGAGAAAATGTAGTTTTCAGTGAAACCTTAAAGGATTCCTCAAAAATAAGATAATAAAGTGAAAGTATAAGTAAATACTTCTAGGCATGTTTTGCTTTAAATAGTGTCGAACCAACTTCTCTTCAGCAATTGAAAGAAAAGTAAAAGAAATAGATTGAGAATGAATATTTCATAAAAACAAACAACGTGTGTTGGAAGTTAAAATGCAGCAGAAGAGAAGTTGTTTCCAAACGCAGATTTTCTAATCTGTACGGAAAACAAAAGAAAAATGCATTCATATGCAAGTTCATATAAATACGTGGCAGTATGCTACTGAGTGATCAATGGCTTTACTATGTTTCGTCAACAAAAAAGCAGATGCTGGGTCTACTAATAAAGTAAAGGGATGCTGAGTTTTGATTATGCGGAAACGGAAGCATGATGGAGAAATGTGGATTCATCTTCAATTGAATTTGATCTGTTATTTCTTATCATGACTGTGTTGTCTGTGATCACCGTACTACTTCGAGCAGAAGGAATTGGGCTGGTAAGGTTCAAATAGTGGGTGGTACTCAAATTCAAAGTTATCAAAAACGTGATTTTAATTAAAATCGTTTTCTATTTGAAAAAACGGAACGTAAAATCAAAACGTAAAAACGGAATTTTTAATAATATATAAATAATAAAATATTTAAAATATTT
>JAVXUL010000009.1:2013764-2027799 GCA_035590515.1 Trichilia minutiflora | reverse complement strand
GACTCCAACGGTGTTTGGAGTAGAGTTATCTTTAACTTTCCTAAAACAGTCACTATACCAATTTGTGTGTGCATCAGATTTGCCCATCAAATCATAAGGTTTCAACTTATTTGCTAACCTCTCCAGTCCAAGCCACAAAAGTTTGTCAGGCATATGAAGAAAAACAGCACTAGCATATATCAAATCATATACTACTCCTGAACCCAATTTTGTAAAATCCATATCCTCGCCTCGTACAATGATAGGCTGCTTATGTAGAAGACCTTGGGAAGGAAGTTCATATCTGAATGCAGCCATTAAAGAGAGCTCATCTCGCTCCAGGCAATGAAAGTGTTCAGGATTGAGATACCGAATGAAATGCAGGCCAACTCGAAGAGTTCCACAACCGATCTCAAGGACACGTGAATTAGGGCTCAGGTGGCTGGCCTCAGCAAGAAATTTGAACACATCTCTGCCACCAGCCCAAGGCTCCCCATAGTTGCTGTGATGCTCCTCAACAAGAAGCTCACCAGGACATGGAAGGGCTGTATGGTTGTTTGCTTCTGGTTCTTCATAGTGTGATATGCCTTTGAATCTGTATAAATTCACAGAAATTTTATTACAAACACGCCAAAACCACTTCTTTCCATAGGTCATGACCACTTCTTTTCATAGGACATGCCAAAACTACTATACACCAAACTAATTTTCAAATACTTAAATTGCAGAATTAACACACTCTGATATCATGTTTGAGAGCATTGTATGAAGAAAAGAACCTTGATACTACAAGGCAATATCATAAGGAAACATCACACAGAACTTCAATTACATGGAGTCCTCCTCAAGGTGTTTGGTTACCACCAAAATCTAGATTAGCAAGTTAAGGGTAGGAAAAGAAAAATATCAAGAGCCCCAACAAACATTCTTCTAAGCAGCTTTACCTAGAATTATAGAAAAAGTTTAAGATTCACAATCTCCACTTATCTGTTATTACTAATAATACAGATTTCTGAAAAAGCAATACTAAGAATTGCTATCCAAAAATGGTTTCAGAAAGAAGAACACGATTTGCAGCTCTTAGATCTATAATTTGTACACATTCATACAAAAAGACGGCAAAATAATAAATTTGAACCAGGTACAAGGATTCCCACCAAAAATCCCTTGTCCTAAAAAAACCAAGAACTCAATCCACAACGTAAACCTGCCAAGCCGTTTTTCGCAACTTCCACAATCAAGCAAATCCTTAGTAACTGACAAAACACACCGGCTGTAATATATTACAGAGAGAGTGAATAAAACAAGGATAAAACGCTGTTTGTAACCTACTTTCTAAGGCTTTGTTTGGTATTGCTGCGCTTTCAAAGCAAAGCTGCTAAAATATTTGGTAAACAGTAATTTTTATTAAGGAACATTCACTTTTCCGCTTATATGCACTCGTCCAACAACATTTTTATCTTAAAAACTATAGCAACTCAATGTAAAATATGCCACAAATCTGCGATCGAACGGAAATCCAAGAATTTCATAATATACTTGATAACAATTTTAAATGCACTAATTAAGCAAATGTTTAACTATAAAGTAAATCAATGAACTTACGAAATGAGATCTTGCAGTTACTGAGCTCTAGCACGCGGATTAATCCCCTTCCTCAACACATTCTCCTGCATATGAAGTCCGTTCTGATAGATCTGATCCTTCACCCACTTAATGTCCTCTTTCGTCGTCGATATTTTCTCGCCGAACCTTCCAGAATCATCCTCGGTCCTCGCCACCACGGAAGAGGACGAAACGACGCCATTTTCGTTGGTGGTGGTGGCGGCTGAGAGTGAGCAATTACGCTTGGAGAGCGAGGAGAGGAGGAAGAACAAGAAGATCGCTGCGACTGAGAGAGTGAGAACGAGAGCTGGTACGGTTATTACTATGACTTTCTGTTGTGTCGGTGATGTTATCAGCGCCATCTGTTGCGTTTCGCCATGAGCTTTGATTTTTTTATCAGTTAATATATAGCCTATGAATGTGGCAGTACCGCCTGCATTGAGCTGTGCAAAGGTTCACGACGTCGTTGCATTGTTCGATTGAGGTGTTTGCGATTGCGATACGAATATCAACATAACACGTCGTTGACGTCGAGAATGTCGTTTTGATAGTGAAGAGAGAGACCGTAGGGTTCGAGAATGATGTGCCATGGAAGATTTCCTGTGTTTTACCGTGGTTGTCTCTTTGGGTGGGTGGGTGTGTTTGTTTGTTTTTTTTTAAAATAATTTTTAAGTTAGATTGGACCGTTCAACTAAGCATAACAATATCTTGTATTTATACTTACGAATGACGGTTAAGCAAGTGACAATAATAATTTATTTATATTTTTTTTTGTGATTACGAAAACTCACTCACATACTCAATCATCATTGAAACATAGATATATATCCATAAATCACACGGTATCTATCTTAAATCCTGTATCAATACAGATATAAAGATTATATATAATGTGTATCAGTTTCGAATCCTATTTTGATATAGATATAAGGATTATATATAGCTTGTTTATATATTACAGTGTCCATCATAAATCCTGTTTCATTAAGAAATTATGCATAATAATACTAAATACGGAATAAAATCCTAAAATGACCAATGCTCTCCTCCTTCGGCCCCCCACCCCCACCACACTCACTAACACACCAAACCCCTCCAACACACACACGCGTGCGGTCACCCATGGGGGTTAATAATTACTATATATGAGATAAGGTATTATATTAATTTAAAAAGAAAATAGATTTATTAAAAAATACTTTTGTTGCAATTTTATTTCTAAAATTAAGCAAAACTCATTAAATATTACAACACGCAGCAGTGAGTAGTTGAAACAGATTTAACTGGATTTTAAACATTTCCAAACAAAATTCAACATAATCTGATGTTGCTTGCAAGTGAAAAACTCAAAAAGTTGGTAAACACGAAAAAAGGAAAGAAAAAAAAAGAGAGAGAGAAGAAGAGAGGAAGAACGAGAGATGCTTCTGCAAAGCTAACTCTGGACAAGTGTTTTATGTATTTGTAATAGTCTTATCAGAAGACTAAAGCATTAGTTGGGTTACAACTTACAGCAATCATGTTACTGAATAGTTAACACTAAAAATCAGACCTAAACACACCATTTTATATTGGGATCATGCAAACAGACCATAATTTACAGATCCCAGTATCCCACAAAAGCTATAATAAAACCATAACCATTACATTATGCTGTGATCCAACTTAACCTGTATAATCTTCATCCTATCAATCCGTTCACAAACAATTCCTCAATCAAAATAAAAATTAAAAAAACTCACAAATTTCACATACACCCTTTCATCATTAGACAAAAGCAGACATCCTTCGTCTGTGATGGGAGAGTGTACCTCTCAAGTTTGGATCTGAGGAAGTGACAGTCTTGTTCCGTAGCATGGAAGTTATATTTGTATCAAAGGCATTCCCTTTAGGACTCTCTGTGACAAGAGCATTTGTATCGCCGTACCTTGGTTTTTTATTTGAACTTCGTAACATTGCTCTGAAACGAGCATCTGAGAAGCTAAGAGATTGGGAACCTGAGAATTGTACTGAACTATACACTGTTCTCAAAATTCTGGCTTTAACACCGACTTCCCTTTCTGCAACAGTTTGCCTCTGACGACTTGCCACAGTAGAACTCATAAATCGAGGCATATAATTGCCAATACTTCTTCTGGTTACTTTCTGAGATGCTTTGGGGGTTTCAACTGCTTCCTTTACATTTTCTTTGGGAATTGTAGAACTCTTTTCTTCATTCTCAAGTAACTGATAAGTGGTTGAGAAAAACTTTTTCTTTTCGCTTAATATCATCTCAACCTCCTTTATTTGATTCCTAACTTTCTGACATTCAACTTCAGCTTCTCTCATGTCCTCTTCAAGTGATGTCAATCTTTTCTCTCTTTGCTTTTTCAAGTCCTATACAGAAGATAAATATCAGAAAGCTTTGCAAATGTTAATGCCTAGGATGCCGACAATATGAAGAAATTCAAAAGATAGGTACCTCTGATAGATCTCTGTTGGATTCTACTCCTCTTGCTCGCTTGGCAAAGCTCAAAGAACAAATTGTCTCTGCAACATCTTCCTCACATGGGCTTACATGAACAAGCATCAAAACCTTTGAACCATCACCTGAAGCAATTGGATTGAGAACCATTATGCATGTTCCAACATAAATTTTTATGGAAAAGAAATAATTCCAGCAACTTTGCATTAGTATTGCAATATGGTCAAAATAAAGTTATAACCACTAGTAAAATTTAGAAACTAACAGCGGCCGTTAAAATATAAGGAAACCCCTTTGAATGCTATGCAAATACCTGTCCTGTGGAACAATTAATTACTTTATGCAGTGACCAAAGCATGGCAATACTTCACAACAAAAGCAGAAGCTCACAGCCAAAAGAAAAAAAAAAGGGAAAATGTAAAAGTATAAGAATGAGGTGTTACCCAGAGAATCTTTGAGGATCTGAGTTAGCTTGCTATTTCTGCAACCAAAGAAAATAAAGCTGGAAATCAGCCAAAATAAAGTACAATCAAAAGGAAAGAAGCAACAGCTAAACAGAGATATCCTAACAGCATTAAATATTTGCATCCTATGTCTTTCCAATTGGACCACTTCCAGCTTATTCAACAAAAAGGAAGATATATTTAAAGCTGAAAATTAAAGCTAACTAAGAACCTGCCTGAATGGCACATGGCCTCTCTTCCTTCGTAGGGCAGCAATCACATCAGCCAATGCCGAAAGAGAGAGATTTATGGCCCTTCCTTCATCAAGTGTTTGCCCAGTTGCTCCTGTTTTCAGTACTCGCTCACTTCCTCCAAGATCAACCAACCAAAGTTTGCTTACTTCTCTTTTAGCTTCCAAACCGTTCCCATGTCGGAAAATGGTGATCCTCATTAAGCTAGACATATGAAACTAAACAGATAATGTAATTATCAAAATAAATTAATTTATCAAGAAGATTCTACATATCAAACTTAACCAGAAACCCACCAATGCGATCTGCTGGATGCCTCATTCACATTCGTCCATGAAGTTGATCTAACCCGTCTCCCCTTGTTGTACCACCAACAGGCCTTTGTAAAATCTGGGATTTCCACCTCTGTCAGGCCCTCGATTTCTACTGAACCTTTTGCATCTCTTTGAATGTTCAGATTGCTGTAGTAGAGTTAGCAGAACCACAATGAGCAAATTAAGTGAATAGCCTTCATTATTGGATCAAAATTTTGAATTGATTTGGGGCAATGGAGAAATATTATTACCATTTAGTCCGAGCTTCATATGCTCTACATACTGGTTTTGGAGCCAATAGATCACGCAGGTGACCCATATAAACCTCCAACATGCTCATCGAAAAACTTATAGAAGACGAATAATCCAAAGAAGCTTGACGAAAAAGTTCTTCAAGAGCTCGAGGAACAATTCCAGGCTGGTCACCTGTGCCATCCTGAAACATCATTGCACCCCAACATTCATGAAAAAAAATTCTTGAAGTTTTAACAGATATGAATTCTAAATTCACAAGACTTAAAGTCTAATCACTAACCATTGTGAATGTCTTGCCAGTTCCTGTTTGACCATAAGCCAAAACACACACATTGTAACCATCAAGTGCAGATCTAAGAATTGGTTCAACCTCAACAAAAACATCTTCTACAAAGTTTTAAGTAGAATAAAGCCTATTAGACAACTGGAAACAGAAAACATATTCAGTTAAACCTGGAAAAAAAGAACGCATGAAATAAAAGGCTAACCTTGTCTAGAGTCTTCATTAAACACCTTATCAAATCCAAATTCTTTCCTAGTTCCTGCTGATCTAACTGCAATCTTTTTCGAATCAGTTAATATAGGTTCAAGAACTATTCTTCTGTCTGTCAACAGAGGCGATCTGACCCGACAAAAGACTCTGATACAGCCTGCAAATCAAAATCAATCCTTCAATCAAGGGCAAAAAAAAATGAAAATGTCCGTTCATTAAACCAACAATAATCTACTACCTTTGATGTCTAAAATCTTATTCAATGCTTCTTTTCGTTTCTCATCCATCATCCTCTTCTTCAACCTCAATTGAGCAAGTTCTCCTACGAGTCAAATTCAAAACAATATTTAATTTATATTAAAATGACAACAATTTTCACAAGAAAACAATGAACAGATTTTGCAGTAACTTCATTATAATTCGAACAGTATTCTCGGTTGGTCAGAGTAGACAAATGACGTATGGACCACAACTGGCTACAACTGATGCTTGAACGTACATATTGCTACAACCAAAACTTGAAAGATTTACCCTCGATATGTGTTACTGACTGCTCGAGCTCATTCTTTTGCTGCTCAGGAACAACATTGACATCGGTGTAAAGGGAAGGAAGCGGCGGTGAATCAGGCAAATCAGAAGCCGGAGGTAACCCATCCATGGAATCAGGGTTTGATTCCATTGGAGATGATTTCATGGAATCTTTTTCGTTATCCATAGAAAATGAGATCTGTTGTTTCTCAGTGGTAGTGAACAATTTAGAAAGCTAATAAAAGTAACTGCAAAACTGACCCTTCTGAGAAAATGAGAATAACTCAGCCTAGAAAAAGGATTACGAAAGCTAAGCCTAAGTTTGCTTGGCTCAAAAAAACTCCACAAATAGATAAAACTGAAGTACTTGGAAGTTCATTGCCTTAAAATAATAACCACCACAACATCTCTCAGCCAACGAAAAAAGATGAAGTAAAAATGAAGCGAAATCAATCATTCAATTACCCAACAAAACTAACAAACAATAATACATTCCAAGAACACCAGATCATTAAAATCACCGAACAAAATAATTCCAAAAAGCTAAAGCAGACCACCGATCTACACACTGAAACTTATGCTACAGAAAGACAAGAAGTCAAAAGCCGAGTGAAGATACTGAAAAACCCTAAAATAAATTGGAAACCCCAGACGGGAAAACAATGCGTGCAGGAATTGTTTTCAATCATTGAACACTCTTTTGGATTTGGACTCTGATTAGGAGGTGAAAGCGCTTTTGTACAGTTTAATGTCACATACATATGACACAGTGGGATTCATTTTCATATAAGGTCAACAAAATATAATAAGATTCTCGTATAATGGTTGGTCCAGATCTAAAGTTGCACTGTAAAGTTGGTCATTTTCGGACAAGAGGAGCGTGAGGAGCGGAGGGGCAAAAGCGGATTTAGAAGTTGAAAATAAAGTTTTTTTAATGGAGGATAAGATATTTTATCTCTGTAATTTATTTATTTATTTATTAATACTTTGACTGAAAGGAATCAAAGATCGGATTGGATTGGATTCTCTGCATTATGAACCACTTGAAGTTGGGTTGTATTTAAAAAATTATTTTAGTTTGGTAGGTTTTTACCATGATAAACTTTCTTAAAAAATTAATTTAAGATGGTATAAATTAATTTATTTTTTTAATCTTTTAAAAGTTTAAATAAATTATAAAATCACTTATTACCTAAAATTAATTTATTTTATTGATAATTTTTATTTTGTAAAAAAATTTTACCAATTAATTTCAACGGAAATTTTCTATAAATATTAAGTATATTTAAAATAAGAATTTTCATCACAACGTTTAAAATTATTTTCTATTATACATTAAAGCAAAATAATACCAGATATCCATATTATACCTGTTCAATGTTGCGGAATTCTTTTGGATCGCATCGGTAGATTAAAAATGTCAAAGTGGCAATAAACTATTGGATGTTTGTTTAGATTAACGCAGTCTTGTCAGCAGAGGATGAGAGCGTGGGAACTTGTTTTCTGTTTCTTTTAACGGAATTACGGAAAACCTGAAGTCGTGCCGTGAAAAATGAAAAAAAAATGGCGGGTAGAGACAGCCTTTTTGGGCCGTTGGATTTAAAAATACAAGTTTTTTGCAGCATCGATTTTCTGTCAGTGGATGGACAACTACTAACTGCTTGTTGGAAGTTGGAACCTTCCTAAAGCAATTTAGCATCTTTCTTTTCATTGTACTTTCTCTCTTTGAAAAAAAAAAATTATATTTTTTATTTCATAAAAAAATAAAAATAAAAATCCATCTCGTGTGTAAATTAGGATCAACCTGCACCGGTAATAACGTTATAATCATTATATATATATATATATATATATATATATATATATAAAAGCAATTATTTACATTTATTTTAATGTAACTGCACTTTCTTGCAATTTCAATTCAAAGTTAATGATGACTCAAGTAGGTGATTTTAACTATAACTGGCACCATGGCATTGCATTTATACGTTGAAGTTGGTAATTAGTTAAAATTTTGAATCCTTTGATTTGTTAAATAAGCACAAAATAAAATAATTATATTTTTTCTCTCTTTTTTACTATTTTTATGTTTATTTCAAAATATATAAGATATTAGTTTGTTACAATTATATTTTTATTTTATTTAAAATTATTTTTTTTAGATAATTCATTGTATTTGGATTTCATCCAGATCAACGGGTCTCATCTACCTAATATCTAAAAAGATATTAATTAAGTATATTAATTTTTAAATATCTTATTTAAATCACAAGTAATTGATCAAAATCAAATTCAGAATATACGTTTAAATCATATATCTCAAACTTAATCTAACATTATCAAACTCTACCCATAAATGATTTAAAATATTTTGTATAACTTCAAAATATAAATTATGCATTCAATACACTGGTCTAAAGAGTAATTAGACCTTATTCGACGAAAAAAAAATTTTAAGTATTGTCTTATGTAATATAACAATTATGAATGAAAAAAGTATAATATTATAATTTTAAATATATTTTTTTATCTTGTTATTTTCAATAAATTTTATAGAAATTATTTTTATAATAATATTTATGTTCCTGTATTTTTATATTTTAATTATTTTAGAATTTTAATATGTATCAGGAATTATTTGAATGACTTTCAAACTAATCCTCGACTGTATAAAAGAAAAAAATTTCAGGGATCCCTATGTTATTATTCACGAAGCAAGTGTGATTCAGAAACCTCGTTTTGACCACTTACGATTGAGTTGCACTGCCATTAACGTCACCGTTTCCAATTTCAATTAAATAAATATTAAATCAGACAAATCGATTTTATTATTGTAAAGTATTATTAAAATATTTATATCTATGACCTACATATATTATTATTTCAGTATTTTATGCTTACTTTAATCACAATTTTATTTATATATGTATTTATAAAATTTGTTCATTTTTATTTTTGCCGTGGAGAATTATTTAGATTTATTAAATTCATTAAAATAAAGTCTTAATTTTTTAAAATTATATTAATCTAGCTTAGGATGTGAGCCCCGTATTTAGATTTTAGGGTATAATTATAATTTTATATTTTTACTGTTTATGCATATGTATCTCTCATGTATACCGATAGTTCATCAGCATGATTTCGAGGTTGTATTCGAGATTTATGTTTATTAGGAAGAGTTTGGAAGTGTGCATGTAGGGATCTCATTTATGGTTTTCAATTTTGGAGGGAACTTAAGTGAGAATTAGCATTTTAATAGGTTCGGTCGACCAAATGATCAGATTCGTTCGACCGACGTTTTGAGGACTCTTTAAAAAAATTTATGATATTAATTCGTTCGAACGAATGGGGAAATTTATTCGATCGAATAAGCCATTTTTTCAGCCAAAGCATTTGTTTGTTTGACCGAATTGGATCTCGTTCGACCAACAAAATGGAAACTCTCTGACTTCTGTAGACGCGAAGGATTCGTTCGAACGAACCCTGATTCATTTGATCAAAAGGGGTGATTCGTTCGAGCAAACTTGAAATGATGACAGTTGCCCTCTTCTAGAAGCTTCTCCTTTGCATTACTTAAGGTTAAAATGATAATTTTACCCTTAAGTTTATAAAAAGCGGGCCGAGGGTCAAATTTCATGATTTCTGCTTCTTTCTTTCTCCCCTCTCCCTCACGCTCCCCTTTTCTCTGTCTTCTTCACCTCTCATCCACATTTTGTCGGATTTTTGATGTCTCTTTGCCTGTCAATGGCTCTCCACGTGTCTAACTCATTAGGAGCATCAATTTGATGGTAGAAGCACGGAATTGAGAAAGAGCAACTAGGGTTTCAGGAGGAAAAATTGGGAGTTTTCAAGTTCCAAGCGAAATCGAGAAAAATCGACGCTACCACAAGATTCGTAACTACATTTCTAACTCATCTATATATTTTGTTTCGCGTTTTAGTCAATTTTTACAAGATGGGTTTTACTGTATATTTGTATAGATTTTGGTAGATCTATCGTAAATATTCTAGTTTTTTAAGCGTTATTTGGGTTGTAATAGAGTCGGGGAAGTCGTAGGAAATTAAAAATACAATTTTAGAGAATTTGGTTTGGCGTGAACAATAACTAAAATTACTGTTCTGACGAGTATGTAGGGTCCACTTATCAGAATCGCGAAAACGAGTCGAATTGTGTTAGTTTAGCCATAATGTGGGTTCTTAACATTAATATTTAGGCGCTTATGCGAGAAACGAGAGATTTGACCAATTTAGTGTATTTTTCGATTTTAAGAAAACTCAGACTAACATGCATATCACGCATATGGGTCGTCTTACTCATATTAGAAATGTATATTGATATAAATTTATATATATGTTTAGGCGATAGAGCGCGAGCGAAGAATTCGCGTATCGATTTGAGGAACGAGGGGAACTAGGGAGTGTATACCCTCCCTAAGCTGTGAGTTGATATTTTATGCTTTTACTGTTTAAAAGAATAATTTCTGGTAATTATTTATAAATATTTGATTAATGTTATTATTTTATGAATACTGTTTTGATTTTATTTATACTTGTTTTCATGAAAAATGGCTAGAGGCCAAGTTATTATATGTTTATATTTTGATGATACGGCCAATAAGCCAAGTTTTATGTTTATTATATGATGATATGGCCAGTGAGCCAGATTTTTATGCTTGATGTGATGACGGCCATAAGTGACGAGTTTATATATTGGTGATGACGACCATGTAGGCCAAGATTGTTTACTGTAGCTATAGGGGAGGTAGTCTAGGGTCAGCCTATTTGAGAGGTCGCCTAGATGAGTAGAGACTTCACAGGTAGGGGTGGTGTATGGATGATTTATTGTGATGATGTGAAAGGATCTGACCACCTGTAAATCTCATCAGATTAGTCACGGATGTCACCCTGCGACTAATTCGAGGTGAACATCAGTGACGAGCTTGTTTTTATAAAACTAAACCATACATATTTTATTCTTTGCATTCAAAACCTTTTTTTATAAATAGCAAGATTTTATTGCATATAAAACCCACTAACAATCTCGAGATGCTAAGGGCCAGGATAATCTCCGAGAAAAGCAGTCAACCCAAATGATTTTTAACACATGATTTGAGGTTTTAAATTAAAATAGATTAGTATTACTTTTATTGAATTACTAGTAATATATCTAAAAACTACTTTCTATTTATAAATAACTTTGTTTATTTATGTTTACTTTGATTCACTCACGGAGTATACTCCTGTATACTCATCCCCCTCGCCTTTCAGTTTTAGGTTCACTTAGTTGACTGCTAGCAGTGGTGGTGATTCTTCTAGGATAGAGAAGTTCAGGTATACCCCTGGAATCGACTCACTTAGAAAGTGAGTTCACTGGAGCTATTTTGTGATTTGAATTGTATTTTTGTTTAAGTAATGAAAACCATTTAAGTAATGAAAACTAATGTATAATGATTTAAATATTGTTTTTGATTTACTTAAGATTTGTTACTTCTACACTTTGATGATTGGTTTGTGAAAAAGAATCGAGATGTTCCTTATAGAAGTGTTTGTGGTTCCTTGAAATATCATGAAGATTGGGTGTTTTAGATGGTTTGATTTTAGAAGTGTTTTATCTATTATTTTGAAATTATATTATATTTGTTTATGATTTCAGTCTTACAGGTTCTTAGTAAGTGTTTTGGACCTAAAGAATGCTTATTAGGAATCTGTGACAGTTGTCATGTGTGGGTCCTATGGGTTGGGGCGTGACATTCATGGCCTTGCCATTTAAGGTAAACTAATTTCTTTCTTTAGAAGTCCAATCACTTTTAGGTTTTGATTTTCTCTCTCTGGTCATTTCATCTATAACCATAGGTAAATTATACCCATCCTCTATGATGCTTAAAATGTACAAATCTAATATTGTAAGGTAAATTTCCATCGTTTTCTTCTAATAGGCATAATTCTACCTATTGAAGAAGAGAGATCTATTTATGGATTAACCTTCTACTAGTTGAGTTAAGACACTACTAGATGTCATGGTGATCTATTACTCTTAGGTTATGAATTCTAAATATACAAAGTTTTGCTCTGATACTACTTATTGGCCCATATAGCAATACCTAAAAGGAGAGTGAATTGGGTTTATTAAAGTTTTTGAAACTAATTTCGTAATAATACAGCTAAAATGTATTAAATTAGATGAATGTCAAAACACAAGCAAAACAGTGCTGAAAATTTAAAAAGAACAGAGAGAAAGAATGGCAAACAAATATTTGTAGTGGTTTGACAATTCAACCTACATCCACTTTTCTTAGTTTATCTCCACATCGAGAGTCTACTATCTTGTTTGTTCTATAGGTCAAGAGTAACTTAGATATAATCTCCTTCTTTGACAGTGAAAGGTAACCAAAGTTTAACCTTTTTTTTTATTGGCTAAAGAATAGCCTAAATACAATTTACTGCTTTACCAGGTGAAGTATAGCCTAATAGATTTTGAAATCAGATAAATAAAATTGAAATCTCTCTTAAAAGAGTTGATTACACAATAAGCATATAATGGTGTTTCTTTCTCTAGAAGAATATAAAAATTTTTGCACATAGTTAATAGATTAGGATGTTCAAAGAATGATTTTGTTTTTGTGTTCACCATTCATTCTTTCTATTTTCTACTTTTTGATTACTTAAGAAATGAAGTTTTTAAATATCTGTAAGATCTTCTCCAACAGCTCTCTGTTATGTAATTAATGATTGCATTTAATGCTATTGAAGTAGCCGTTATAATTTAAATTCCTAGAATGTATCAATACTTATAATGTATGTATCAATACTTCTATTTGATTGGATCTTGGTATCGATCCTTTGTATTTAAGTATTGGTTTTCTTTGACGTATTGTTCTTCTTTTTGAGTTTAAAACTTTTCAGGTTCAATGTTAATGAGAACTCAGGTAGCACGCTACGAAGATCAAGTAAATTTGAAGGAAAGAATGCACTAGGAAAAAAAATAAAAAAAAGTTTCTTAAAATTAATTTCTTATTTAATTAGGATTATTTTTTTCTTGTTTAGTTATAACTTTCCTAAAGTAAATGTTTCCTAAAATAGTTTCTTATTTAATTAGCAATATTATTTTCTTATTTAGTTAAGATTTTTAGTTTCTTGTTTAGTTAGGATTTTTAGTTTTCTTGTTTAACTAGGATTAAATTAATTGCCTATATAAAGGCATGATTTACTAGGGAAAGGTGAATAGTGATATAAATAATAATTTCAATAACAAATTGAGAGTTTTCTCTTTGTTCTTTTAAGATTTATTTAGAACTTATCAAGAATTCATTATTGTGGTGTTCAAAAGACTTATCATTCAAGAATCTCTTTCTTGAGCGTGGCGTCTTCTTTTCCATTAAATTATACCAGTGGTTCTTTACTTGATTATTATTCTTTGGGTCTTTGGTTTAATATACCTCTGGTTCAAGAATTAATCTAAGTATCGGGTCAAGATCTAACTTATCACTCATAAATCTCTTTCCGGGTATGGCGTCTTCACTTCCATCATACTTTATACCTTTGGTTCACTATTTGTTTATATCTTTGAGTCTAAAGTTTAACATGTGAAACCCGTTCCTTAGTATTATGGGCAAAATAGTAAATCCCTCAAGAGTGTTCGTGCATGTCTTCGTGGTTAGATTGTACATGAGAGGGTATAGAACTTGATGAATATATCTTGGATAAGAT
>JAVXUL010000009.1:1978681-2013664 GCA_035590515.1 Trichilia minutiflora | reverse complement strand
TAGGGCAACCTGTTGAAAAGTCAGGGGGCATGGGAAATTGTGATACTGTTCCTCGTCACATCATCCCCGAGACCCCGAGTGTATGTCTCTCCGAGTGAAGCTTCCAGTTCTCTCGAGAATGAAATTTCCTGGTTCTTGGGAGGCCTTTGTACAGCAGGTTATAGCCTCGGTATTGCCAGAAGGTAAAGTGGTGGAGACTCATATATCCCGAGTGTCCGCGAGTTCTGTTGTTTGTGGAGAACATATCATTCTGACTCTCTGATCTCGAAGGGCTTATCGTTGAAGGCCCCGAACCTGAATACGAGTCAATAATAAATAACTCGAAGGAAACATTCTGACTGATCGTCTTGGATAGAGTGCCTGAGGCTATTTAACTATTCCCCGGATAGTGTAATTGGTTTTTCGAGATAACGTCGTATCAGATAGTCCATCTGAAAGTAATATGAATATTTGATGAATCTGGATAAGGGTAAGGAGATGAATCTGACCATTGGATTGGGCCTCGACAAAATATCCCAATAATAAATATTAAGTATATTTAAAATATATAATTTTCATAAAATGTATTACCAACATATTTTATAGTAATAACAACGTTTGGCTCTTTTAAAATTATTTTCTGTTGTACATAAGAGCAAAAATAACGCCAAATATCCATACTATACAATTCTTTTAGATAGCATCAGTGAATTTATATATCCACATGGCAACATATTAGGGATATTTGTTTAGATTAGCACATTCTTGTCAGCAGAGGATGAGAGCACGGGAACTTTTTTTTCGGTTCTTTTAACCGAATTACAGAGAATCTGAAGCCTCGCCGGCGACGGGAAAAAAACGAAATAACGGTTGGTGTAACAGTTTTGTTTATGCACAGCTTGGCCTACTGACACCTTAGGTTTGCCACACCTTAAGTTTTCTCATATTATATTGGTGTACTTCGATAGTTTTGTCTTGTTTTGGGTTTATTGGGAGAATAGAGTACTGACCAATTTGTACCATAAAATAAACTTCCATTCTTATCTGTGTTCAATTATTTTTACACTAAAAGCTTTTACTTGACATTTAAACCATACTAATTTAGTATATTTTGATGCTTGTATTAAGAATTTTATATTAAAAAATTATCAAATAAATAAATAATATATAAATAAAATAAATTTATAAATCTAATACTTTAAAATTTTAAATTAAAAATAATATCTAAGTTCATAAATATGTCATCATAACAACTCAAGGATATGACAAGCCACTAAAATGATTTTCCCTTCTTTCTTTCCTGCTCAACGTTTTTGGTAACACTTTTCTTTTGCTTATCAAATTATTATAAAGATTTCTTTTTCCTTATCTACTACTTCCAGTCTTTGTTTATATACATACCCGGGGCAATAAAGACATTCTAACCAATAGCTTTTGGTCTTGATGCTTAGTGAAAATGATCTCTGTAATCTTGTGCCATTGTGTATTTTGCTCTTAACTATAGAGTTTTTCAGCAATCGATGATAATCGTGCTCATGCCCTCTTAGCATCTCTGGTACCATTGTAACAAAAGTTTGTTTTAGCACAATTTGGCATGTTGGCACTTAAAGTTCTCTTACACCCATAGTTTAATCGTTTTATGTCATTTTGGTATACTTTACCAATTTCACCTTGCTTTGGACTTATTATAAGAATGATTCTAATCCTTAATCAGTTTATACGGCAAAGTAAACATCTATTTGTTACTTATACCCAATCATTTTTTAAGTTAAAAACCCTCACTCAACACCTAATCATTTTGACTTAGTATACCGTAACACTTGAGAACATGATACCTAGTTGGTAAAAACAACCTTTTCAGACCGTTGGATTTTTAAAATACAAAAATTTTGTAGCATGGATTTTCTATGAAGTTGATGGATAACTACTAAGTACTTGTTAAAAATCATAAAAAGAGCCTCTCATAAGTAAATTAGGTTCAATCTACACTACTAATAACGTTATAATCATCAAATTTTAAATTATATATATAATTTTTTTGTTAATTTTTTCAGTTAGTGTTTGCTTATTTTCTTTATATAAATGTTTTTAAGTATTGATTCCTTATATTAATTGATAGTTACATCCAAACAAGATTAAGGTAAAAATTTTAATTTAACGTTAAACATATAAATTTTAAAAATATTATTGTAAATTTTACTTAATTTTCAATATATTGAATTAGTTATTTATAAGAATATAATATATCAAAACACTTATTTACTGAAATTTATATATCAAAACAGTTATTTACTGAAATTTATATTTACATGTAATAAATAAAAATAAATATATAATTTTAAATAATTAAAAATTAATATATTTAGATTTTTATAAAAAATACTATCTCGTGCATTATACATAAAATTTGAAAATATAAGCAAAAACTTTGGCTAAGTGAGGATACATAAAGTATTACAATACAAATTATTTGAATAATTTTTTTATTTTTGCCTCAATAAAATTATAAAAATTAACCCTTTTTTATTTTATCTCGTCTTTTTTAATATTGTCATAATCCATTGAAAAATTAAAGATGTCAAAAGTTTCTTATAATTGGGAATATTATAACAATTATTTGTTAAAAACAAATATATATATATAAGTTCAAAAAAAATGTGAATATAAATTAAGTTATATTAGCCATTACATATTGTAACCTAACTTGTATCCTAAGCAATAAAGGTGGCCTTTATTAATTGGATAATGAGAAGGGGTAGGTAGTTATTTTAAATATTATATAATCTATCATTCAATCTACGAAACAAACACATCATGCTTAGGATTGGGATAATTATTTAGTATTTTAATATTATTTATTTTTATGGATGCAAACTAATAATGATAGATTAAATTTAATATGTATGATTTATGTTCACATCCTAAATTTAATTATAACTAATTATTTATGATTTAATCGAGATATCTAAACAATATTATGATCAATTAGTATCTCCCAAAGATTAATCGGATAAAACCAATTGATCGGGATAAAGTCTAAATACTCCCCGTAATTTAAAAAAAATCTTTAGTAATATTCCTATAAAATTTGTTTGTTATTTTAAAAATTATATAATCTATTATTTAATCCATAAAAAATATATCATCATTTAGAATATAAATTAGAATAATTACTTAGAATCCCTAATATTACTCCCATAAATTTATTTCAAGTTTTTTATTGATTTACTTTTCTTTTTTTATGTTTATTTCAAAATATTTAAAATATAATCAAAAGGTACCTTGAACCTATTCGTAATAATTATGTTTCTATTTTATTTAAAATCATATCAATTACAAAATTTGGCTTTTACATTAAAATTTAAATTATGCTTTTAAAATTACTTAGCGTTGTCAATTTATGTGATTTTTTATGGCTAGTAATTATATAATTAGTATGACTGAAAAGGTATAATATTATAATTTCAAATATATCTTTTCATCTTTTTATTCTCAATAAATTTTATAAAACATATTTTTACTATAATATTTGTATTTTTATATTTTAATTACTTTAGAATTTTAATATATATCAGGGACTTATTTGATAATACCCGTTGTATAAAACAAAAATTTAGGGACACCATTGTTATTATGCACGAAGGAAATATGATCCAAAAATCTCCTTTTGACCCACGTTGCCAATGCGGACCCCTGCACAATGTGACCGCTGCCTATGATTAATATACTTCGAAACGACTTTATTTATTATCTAAATAAATATTAATTTAGATAATCGCTTTTTATTATTCCAAAAAGCTTTATTAAAATATTTTATATCTATGATTCCTTTATTCTAAATTTATTAGATTTATTAAATTTATTATCACAAAGTTTTATATTTTGAAAAATTATATTAATAGACATCATAAAATCAATAATATTATCCAAATTTACTTTGTTGATTTCAAAGCCGTTTTCAATGTATCATAACCAACAACTCAAATATTCACACATTTAAACTACATTAAAGATGAGCAATAATCATTTAAAATTTATTATAAAATAATAATAATTTATTTATATTATATAAATAAATATTATAAGAATAAAAGAAATTTAATTTAAATGCTATTATTAGAGATGGATATTTTCAAATCAATTAAATTCAAATCAATTCAAAATCGTTAAAATTAATAGTTTGGATCGATTTAAAAAATTTATGGATCGACTTATAAATTAATATTTTTTAACCTGTTATTCGCATTTTGTATTATGAATTAAATTAATTTCAAATCGTAAAATCGTAAATCAAATCACTTAATATTACCCTACAAAATTTTTATTATTATTTATTTATCATCTTAAGTTTATATGATTTGTCTTCATCTTTTTTATATAATAATAATTAATAAAAAAATATTATTCTCAAAGGAGTTAAAAAAATTATTTATGAAACTTACTCTTAAATATTAATAATAGATTATAGAATTGATAATAATCAATTATTATATTTTAAATTTTATAATATAATTTAAATTATTTTAAATTATATTTTACGATTTAAATTATATTGATTTATAATACTTTAAAGGATTTGATTGATTTATTTTTAAATTATAATATATGAATTGATTTAAAATTTTATTTCAAATTAATACAAATTATATTTGCTCACCCTAACTATGAAATTATATTTGCTCACCCTAACTATGATAAGGGTTTATGAATTCACAATAAGTAAGATGACAAGGTAGCATAACCACTAGTCCAATCATGCTATTAAATATTTTTAATTTTTTTAGTTTTGAAATTGGTTATAATTTCTCTTGATATGGATAAATTTTTCAACCCAATTACATTAAAAAAAAAAAGAAAGAAATTTCATCAACTTTTTGAACAAATAATATCATTTAGTAATGATTATTTTATTAGGATACTTCAAAAACTAATATCTATATTAAAAATTTATTTCAAAATATTTTTAATATACATATTTATATTTTTTAAAAAATATTTTCTTGAGACAAAATTATAAATATTATAATTTAAAAAATTATAAATATTATAATTTATAAGCCATAGAGAAAGAGTCAAAAATTTAATTAAAGCCATAGAGGCGACGTCGTTTAACCAGTCTTAAACCCAATGACACGTCGATAAAGGACTTCCAGGTAGTCATGAAATATAAAATTAATTTTTATTATTTTTATTTCTCGTATGAAGCGTCTTTTACTTTCTCGTTCAGTTTTTCCGTCTGTTGGTATTTATTTCTGTTTTTTAAAATTCCAAATCTCTATATTGCCTTCTCTTCAATACATGCACAGACACGTATTAACACGCAGAATTCTAGGGTTTCAACTTCAATTTCTCCTTCGATTGATTCCGTGAACTACTGGTAAGGCAAGTCCTCCTTGTCTGTGTACTTGTTTTTTCCGAACTGTGGTGAATGTTTTTGGCGATCATTGATTAAGCCCTTGTAATGCTTTAAGTTTAGACGAGCTGATTTCATTTCGCCGGATTATTTTCTCTAATTGTTTCATTTCTTGGCTTAATTTTAGGGTTTAGATTTGCATTTATCGAATAGAGATGTTGATAGAAATTGGTGACTGTCGTGATTACTGCTTCATTCGTTTGTACAGTCAATTTTGATGTGCGATTGAAGATTTTCACTATTAGGCTTATTTTACTGTCTCTTGTGTTACCTTATTGTAGTATTTTCAGTTGTTTGCGAATATTTCGTGTATAGCAAGCATTTCGGTCAAATTATTTATTTTCTTTCGTTCCTTGCAATCTATTGTACGGGCCCCCATTTATATATGTGTGTGTGTGTATAAACCAAAGCTATGCGAGCTTTTCGAGTTTTCTCCACCTTTGTTCTCTCTCCTTAGTTAAGCATTTGCACTGGTCACCTGTGGAGGAGAATAAGGACAAAAGGAGAAGAAGAACAATTTTGGGTACATATAAAATGTGCTGTGCCCTTCAGTTTGTCTTAAATATAATCACAAAGCTATATTTGATTTAAGTAAAAATAAAATTTTGGTAGCGCTCCACAGTATTGTGTATAAAGTTTTAAGGAATTAACCAAGCAATAGGTGTATGTATGTGTGTATATATATAATTGTAATCTTATCCAGAAGAAAATAAATAGCATATATTTGCTCCGTAATGTAAATGCCATTTGGCATAAAGGACAATCAAACATTCTTTTTTTGAGTAGCTTTAAAAATTTTTATGGGGTTCTTTTTCTATTTGAAATCTGTAATTGACACATTGTTTCCTGATATTTGTTGCAGGGGTTGCTGCAATGCACCGTGTGGGAAGTGCTGGTAACAATGCCAATTCTACTCGTCCCCGTAAAGAGAAGAGGTTGACATATGTGTTGAATGATGTCGATGACACAAAGGTGAAGCGATTTGTGAAAGTTTTGCTTTTTCTATAGCTAGTGTTATCAGATTTTCTTTTGCATTTTATAAACTTTAAATTTATTCTATATTTTCTTTTTCCTTTTTGTGTTTGAAAATAACTGGGGTTTAAGTGCGTTACTATACTATTACTCTTCATAAATCATTGAAGTATGATCTCATTGCTATTAGAAACATTGCACTTTTCTTCCTAGTCCTAGTTTTCATTATTTACTAAAAAGTCTTAGTAGTTGTTTGAATAGTATTCATGAATTCATGAGCTCATAGCTGAGTTTTAGATTGCATGTTAAACTGTTTGTAATATTCATTTTGCAGCATTGTGCTGGCATAAATTGTCTGGCTATATTGAAGTCATCTGTATCTGATGGGCACGAATATCTTTTCTCTGGGAGTCGTGATGGAACACTAAAGAGATGGTCACTTGTTCATGATGTCGCAAGCTGCTCTACTACATTTGAGTCACATGTCGATTGGGTACCTTCTTTTTCCCAGTGGTTTTTATTCTTCATTAAGTATGATTGCAAACAGGGTTTAGTTGATACTTAATTATGGCAAGGTTGCCTGCAATTGGATTGAGGTTGCTTGCTGGTGGATATTTTATTTGAGTCTTCATGCACTGGAATACTTTTTTTTATATAGTTTATAATTATTATAGATGAAAGTCTCCCTCTTTCCTCCTCTTAGCCCATGCACTCTCACACTAGAAAGAAAAGGAGCAATAGAATGAATACCTTATATTTTTGTCAAACATTTGATGTGAAGTTAGAGAATTTCTCTGTCTTCATGGGGGATTACAATATGTACCTATGATCTATTCTGATTCATTTATAAGATACAATCAGATATTTGAATGCGGAATGTCTTGCCCCTGAATATAAGGGAATGTTTATGGTTCTACAGGTAAATGATGCCATCCTTGTCAGTGATAATACTCTTATTTCCTGCTCTTCGGACACCACGCTCAAGGTTTGTTAATTTGATTATGCTTGCTGGTTTTTCTACCTATTTTTTCATATTCGATTGTTTCTTATTGATGGATTTATTTATTTGTTTATTTTTTTTTGTTGCAATTACATCAGACGTGGAATTGCTTGTCTGAGGGAACTTGCACCAGAACTCTTCGTCAGCACTCTGATTATGTTACATGTCTTGCTGCAGCAGAAAAAAATGTAATTTCTATGTCAAATTTTTTGTGGATCTTATTAACTGCACGCATGAAAGGTTCCCGTCTGTGAAATCTTTCTATCTAAGTTTTTTTTTTTTTTTATCAATTTGCTAACAGATATTGCACTAAAACATATAATATCTATCTATAAATTTCATTTTCTGATCCTCTGTTAGTATCATGCATTTTAGAGCAATATTGTTGCATCCGGTGGTCTTGGTGCGGAGGTTTTCATATGGGATATAGAAGCTGCCCTTACTCCACTCTCGAAATCAAGTGATGCTATGGAAGATGATTGTGCAAATTGTGTCAATGGTTCTGGGAATTCATTACCTGTGACAAGTCTACGTAGTATTAGCTCAAGCAACAGCATTTCCGTACACACAAATCAGGCTCAAGGATATTCCCCCATTGCTGCCAAAGGCCATAAGGAGTCTGTCTATGCATTAGCCATGAATGATCACGGCACCCTTCTTGTCTCTGGTGGAACTGAGAAGGTATAATCTGATATAATGATCATTTCTGTGCGGTGTATCAATTTTTCTGTACACTATGAAATTAAGTAATATGTGACGTATTTGAACATATTTTTGATGGTTGAACTCTTATTATTTGATGATGGTTGGGAGATTAATTTGTGACTCATATCATGAACCCTCTAGGTTGTACGTGTTTGGGATCCAAGGTCTGGTTCAAAGACTATGAAGCTTAGAGGGCATACTGATAACATTAGAACTCTGCTTCTAGATTCTACTGGCAGGTTGGTTGATTGGAGTCTGCAGTATTCTGTTGTAACTTATCTGTGTTATTAAATGTTTATCAAACAATTCCTAACTTATCTGTATGATTTGACTTTTAATATGTCCAGAGAGCTATGACGTATTTCTGAGCATGTCATAGCATGAGAGATAGATATCTAATTGGCAATATTCATTTTCAGATTTGTCATTAGCTTTCTTGATAAAGTGTCTCTCTTGATAAAGTATTCGATTTAAATTGAGCCCTGCCTATATGTAGCTATGTGGAAAAAAATTAACCTATGATATATCAGCAGAAAGAATAGTGGGGGAGAGGATTTCATTGATGGGATAAAGAAGAGTTGGAGTTGCTATTTGATGGATTCCCTCTAGTAATTTGCTTTGTTTATTTGTATTTTCATTCCTGCAGATTTTGCTTATCTGGATCCTCTGACTCGATGATCAGGTAAATAGTTATGGCCATTTAAATGTTATCTCAACCATACTGAGTGAGGTATGGTCTTTAATTGCTTATGGACTCTTCTTTGTAGGTTATGGGATCTTGGTCAACAGCGATGTGTGCACTCATATGCTGTGCATACAGATTCTGTTTGGGCACTTGCCAGCACCCCTGCATTTAGTCATGTTTATAGTGGTGGGAGAGACCTTTCTGTGAGTACTTTTTCTTCTGAATCTCTCATTTTGTTTACTATTTTTCTTTTATGCTCAATTCTGTATACGCTCTTCAGTTGTACCTGACAGACTTGGCGACACGAGAGTCTCTATTGCTCTGCACAGGTGAACACCCAATTCTGCAATTGGCATTGCATGATGATAATATATGGGTTGCGACAACAGATTCTTCAGTTCATAGGTGGCCTGCTGAAGGACGTAATCCTCAAAAGGCCTTTCAAAGGGGTAGCTCATTCTTAGCTGGAAATTTATCTTTTGCAAGGGCAAGGGTTTCCTTGGAAGGATCTGCCCCAGTGAGTAAAGCTTTATCTATTTATTTTGCAATTGTTGCTTTATTATGAACTTGTTGTTTTGAATGAGAAATCCTGTTTTTCAAGTTGTATACATCCCTTCTTTTATGGGTTGATGATTTTGGATTGATTTGCTCTTGACTTTTTGCCATTATTCTGGTTTTGTTTGTATGGTTAATCTCTTCTGTTCCATTTGTGTACCAGTGAGCGATGTCTGTCTCTACCTTTTTATCCCTCTTAGTGCGATGCATATATTTTAGTAATCAATTAATAACTATTTCTCATCTTCATAGGTTCCTGTTTATAAAGAACCAAACTTTTCCATTCCTGGAATTCCAGGAATTGTGCAACATGAAATTTTAAACAATAGAAGGCATGTCTTGACCAAGGTGAATATTGTATTCTCCTTTCTTCCTCTGATTTAGTGCTGAAGTCTTTAACTTTGGCTGTTGGGATTTGTAAAATTGGTATTCCTTTCTGATAGGATACTGCTGGTTCAGTGAAGTTGTGGGAGATCACACGAGGTGTTGTGGTTGAGGACTACGGAAAGGTTGTAGGAGCATTTTAGTCCTATTTCAGTAGAACTTCATGTTTGTTGGTGCATGGTATGGGTACTGATGATTATGTGTGAAATCATTCTTTATAGGTTTCATTTGAGGAGAAAAAGGAGCAATTATTTGAGATGGTATGCCAACTAATTTTTATCTTTGTGATGTATTAATAATGATATAGTGTAGCAATTTTGGTGAACTCTACTGATTTCTTTTTTGCTTCAGGTAAGCATTCCTGCATGGTTCACGGTGGACACTAGGCTTGGGAGCTTGTCTGTTCATTTGGACACACCACAGTGCTTTTCTGCTGAGATGTATTCAGCAGACCTCCAAATTGCGGGAAAACCTGAGGATGATAAGGTAAAAGTATTTCTTGTTGTTCATGGCTGCTAGTAATTCACAAATATCTTGCCTTGTTTTATTTTTAATGGATGAGTTTGGCTACTCTGTATCTAGATTTCTTTAGAATGGATTAAATTTTTTTATTTTATTTGAAAATTGATTAACCGTTACTTCTAAAAAAAAAAAAAATCAGATAGCTTAAATGTTTGGAATTTTTAGAAAATTTCACAGGTTGTGCCTTGTTTATTTGTGATCGGCAGGTTAATCTAGCTCGTGAAACGCTTAAAGGTTTATTGGCTCATTGGTTGGCCAAACGAAGGCAGAGACCTGGATCACAAACTTCTGTCAATGGGGATGTTTCTAGAAGTCTTATCCATTCAAGAATAGAGGTAGATGGTAATGCCGATAATGATGCTATGGTGTATCCTCCATTTGAATTTTCAACAGTTTCCCCTCCATCCATAATTACTGAGGGTTCTCAAGGAATCCCATGGAGAAAGAGAATTACTGACTTAGATGGAACTGAAGACGAGAAGGACTTTCCTTGGTGGTGTCTCGATTGTGTTCTGAATAATAGGCTTCCACCGAGAGAAAATACTAAGTAATCTTTTGACTTATTGCATTTTCTATATATAATTATAATCATCTTGTAATTTGTGGCAAGTTTGTCTTTGTTGAAGGCTGAACATGGTTTCATTGCACAAAGTTTATATATCCTTTTTCTCCCATGCGACACTTTACTCTGGCAGCTTTTCTGGCTTGAAGGAATAATAACTATTCGATTAAGTTATAAGCTTTGCTAGAAGCAATCCAAAAGTTACTGTTGCTTGGCATTGCTTTGTAATTTCATTTTTTTCTCTGTTCCACTTATTTTTTGGATGTTTCTGCTTAACTTTAGGCACATTGAATTTAGAAAAATTGTTGGTTAATTTACAATGCTAGGGAGCTGTTATATTCTTGTTTTCCTAAATCTGGCCGTGTATAAAGCAGGCAGTGATTTTCCACCTTAGGTAAAAATTCTTGTTCAAATTTTACAGGTGCAGCTTTTATCTGCATCCATGTGAAGGTTCAACTGTCCAGATACTGACACAGGGGAAACTAAGTGCACCTCGGATATTAAGAATACATAAGGTAATTTAGTTTATATGTAATGGTAATTGCCAATATGAAAACTTCACATTTAAAATAACTGCATGAAGTTTGTTCTGATGCCTAATACATGGCAATTGTCATGGTGTGCTGTTGTATTTGAAATTTAACACGTTTTAAAAAAATATATTTACTTTTCCTTTGGTAATATATGATGATACCTGATATTTACAGAGGATCATATGTAGAAAATGATAAAGAACTATATTTGGAGAACTGTTTGTTTGTTTGGTTCCTAATGGTGTTAAGCCTTAAACTCCTGTGCATTTGTAGAGATTTCAACCTTACTGTTTTCTTTCCCGTACATAGTAAGCGTTATGCATGGCCTAACATATTTTTTTAGTTGACATGCCCTTTTACCATGTAAATATTCTACTACTGAATGATAGTTAGATATATTATTGGTTGATTTTGCTTTGTTGTCTGTATTATGTCAAACATTTTCAAGCACTGACTATGTTGGATTTACTCCCATGTTTATGTAGGTTGTTAATTATGTCATAGAGAAGATGGTTTTTGATAAACCATCTGATGGTGTAAATTCTGATGGAACATTCAACCCTGGACTTGCTGGAGGCCCGTTGCAGAATTCAGCAGTTGGAGATGGATCTTTCCGGTCTGGATTGAAGCCATGGACAAAGCTAAGGCCTTCTATAGAGATCTTGTGTAATAATCAGGCAAGTGAATCTGAATGTTAATATGTCAATTAGTTTTGATCTTTTTGTTATTGTTAATCATCCTGGATTTACGGTTTTAAAAACTTTTAGTAGTGATAGTAATGTCCTAAATTAAAAGAGGAGAAAAAGAGGAACAGATTTATAGACTAAACTTCTTTTAAGATGAGCATGCTATTTGTTGTTTAAATGCCCTTGCACGTAGAACTAAGCAGACATGATACTAAGGTGAATTTGCCATCATACTTAATCTGCATTCTCAATCCTTCTCTCTGATCTCCCTTCTAGTGTGTGTTCTCTTTTGGTTTTTTAATTATCTTTATGCTCTTCAAGTTTTTGGTGTGTCATTTGCAATGATATAAACCCACTGTACATAAAGTCAAGCTTGTTTCTTGATTGCTTGAATTTGAGAATGGATGGGCTTGGTTTCTTATAACATCTTATTTATTAGAGTTTTCATTTGTTGCTTAACATGAGAATTAATTATATAAATTGTGGGAAATCTAAAAAATGTTCCCCTGTACATGCTTTTATTATCATTGTTCAATCTGAAAGTCTTTTGTTTGTATTGAACAATCTGTTTCTGTGCAGGTCTTATCCCCGGACATGAGCTTGGCTACTGTGCGTGCTTATGTATGGAAGAAACCAGAGGACCTGGTTCTTAATTACAGAGTGGTTCCGAGCAAGTGACTACATATGACTTCCAGATGAAGGTGTGCTACTTTCCATTGGTTTCTTGACTGAATACCTGGGAAATCTGAATAAAAGAAAGAGGAGAAATAGTTCCTCTCTCTCTCTCTCTCTCTCTCTCTCCAACTTCTGTTGTTTTAGGAAAGAGAACTGATTTATTTATTATCTAAAAGTGAGGTGGACTAGGTGTCTATGCAACAATGCAAAAACAGCCCTGATTTATGTGCCTACAACTATACTGAATCATTCTGTAAGCATCAGTAAATACTGGAGTGGCGTGTACAAAAACACCCTGGACCATACAAAATTACTCTGTAAGCATCTGTAAATATTGTAGTGGTCTGTACAAGTACTCCCTGGACACTTTCATCAAAACAACTCTCAAGAAAGATCCTAACTTGGTCCCTTCCTAGTTGAGGTGGATGAAAAAATAGGAAATGTCTTGAGAATCCTTTGAAATAAAGGCCCAAAAGCAGCAAAAAATTGAGTTTTATTCCACAAATCTCTTAGCTAGTGTTGCTTTCTTTCATTCAAAGTTACAATCACTTTTTGTTGCCAAGTCGTCCAAAGAGGGATGACACAACTGACACCCACAGTGTTTTGGTCTTCTATACATTTCCAAATGCTAACGAGTTGTCCATCAATAGCTCTCCACAAGATCTAACAGCAAGTGAAGCTAAAAAAATAACTTGGCCCACTAAAAGAATGGAATTGGACAGTGAAGGAATACTATTTTGCTGTTTTGAACTGGTTGAAAGCGTCAGTAGAACAATCCTTACACAGCTTCTTAAAATAAGATTTGCAATAATATAAACCTGGATGCCTCTAGCCTCCAAATATTATTATCTTCCTCCCTTTCAATAAAATTGATGTTGGCAATAAACCCTTGAAGAAATTGTATACTCTTTGATTTTTCTTTTTCTCTCATTCAAAGTTCTTTCTAAAATTGAAATTGTGTCTAATATATGGTGGAAGGGGATGAGACCATGTAAGGATAAATAGAGGTATTCTTAGTGGGACATAATTTCTATTTACGGTTTATGCACCTCAGGAATACCAATAGTTCATTTGGAATGGCAGAATTTGGTTAGTTTTCCCCATCTACAACAGTATCATTGTGATAAGTTGCTAAAGAAGATTTGGTAATTTTGGCCATGCTGACTCAGTACTCTTCAGGTTTTCCATTCCTATATTTTATTTCTGTTGTGTATTGTTGCAGGCTTGGACTTTGCCTATGATGGATATGCTTGTGTAAAATGCTGGCTAATATATTGATTCTTCTGGGTTGCCTTTAATGATCAGAAGCATCCATTGGGCCCTTGTAAATTTGGAGAACCAATTGAATGCTGAATCTGGGGTCATTCTTGCAACATGCCGCCGGGAAGATCACATTTTCCTAAATGGACAGGTTCTGTTATAAAAAATTTTGATCTTTGTCTTCCTGATATGCTAGCTTTTACTTGGCACTGCTAAGTTATTAAATCTTGAGTCTGCATGTGGGAATGAATAGAAGGGGTTGTGACGGAAGAAAATTAGGAGGAAGTACTTTGAATCCTGTTGTGACTTGTGAGCGCTGCTGCTGCCAAATTATATATATGATGTTCAAAACTTGTAGATTTGTATCGAGAGGCAACATATATGGCCATAGAAACTCTGTTGATTATGAACATTCTTATTTTTTTCTTTCCATTCTGTTCATTCTTCATAAAAATAATGCTCAGGTTCTCATTTTTTGTGGCCAATAATGCAATTCTCATTTGTGTTGAATCAGTCATTCTATTATAATTAGTTATACGGTTTTCGTGTGATATCTATAAGAAAACTTCACTTTTTTTTATTACAAAACGGGCGGTAATGCGCTACGAATTTACTATGATAAATAGTAATTCGTTTTAGTTACAGGGGCCGACCAAAGTCGCTTGATTCTGATTATGGTCTAATTATTTTAGTATTATTTCAATGGTGGATCTAGTTATCATTACAGAAATCGCTGCTGGGAGGAACATTTGGCATAAAGTTATTAAAAGGCGGTAAGCTATATGATCATCTTGTCTTCTCTGTGGCAAATAAGTCTCCTGTTATTGGGCCCTTGGTTACATAATGACTGATTATTGAAGGCGATATATTTGATAGGAGTTACTCCAAATTTTAATTCATAATTGTATATGTTTATTTTCGTTATTGTAAATTTGAATTGTTTAAAGTTTACGCTTCCAAGTGGATGTTTTATTAGGGGGAGTAGCATGTGTTGTCTTATGGTTTCAGTTGTGGCAGATATTCCTACGTTAAGATTTGTGACACTTCTTGCTTTTGCATCGCAATGGGTAAGCGTCGGGTTGGGCAAGTATCTCTAAACTCAATAAAATTTTAATTATAAATAATAAACTCTAAATTATAATTTTAATTTTTTCGCACTTATCTTTTATATATTTTTTTATTCTATTCACTCTAAAAAAAATTATAATGAAATGTAATATGATTTTTTATTTGTATTTTTAAAATATAAAAACTTGCTTTACTTTAAAAAAAGAAAAATTTATCCCTTTCTGGGGGGAATTCCAAATTTCCCCTTGTTTGGTTAAAATATAATAACCCCCTCCAGAGGGTGATTATGTTTTAGCCAAAGGATAGTGGGGAATTTGGAATTGCCCCATCCCTTTCTCCCTTCCTCTTTTGGTTCGCTACTTAGTTCCATGAAAAAGAGTTTGCAAGAACAGCACTTCAACTTCGCTTGCCGCCATCACCGCTTAATGATTAGAGAACAATACCGTGACACCCAAAACAAGAACGACCAAAATTTAGCCATCCCTGTCATCAATCCAACGTTAAATTGAAATCGAGCACCACCGTGATTGTTTCACTTCCGACAAATTCATTTTATGAGATTTATGGACTTTTTGCAATTTTTTAATGATTATATTAGGATTTATTAGAATTTAATTATTGATTGATTTAAAAATTCATGTTAATCCTGGTTTTAGTTGTTATTAGCGATGATAATGGCGCCAATGGCGGGGACGGATGAGGTTAGATTGCGTCCAAAACTTTTTAGCACGAATGAAAAGAGAACGACAGAGTCAGACGGGTGAATAAAAAAAAAATGAATTCACCATTAACTGACGGTTGTAGAAGCCTAGATAGTGACAGTGATAGCTTGTACGGTGTACTTAGGGGTTGTTGGATCAAAAATTAAAATTTTATTGAATTTAATATAATATTAAATTCTATAGGGAGTTAAATGATATTTTTCTTAACCTTAAACTTCAAAGCTGAGAGGACATCATTTCATTACTAGTGCAAAAATTCGGATAGATATTGATATTATCGAATTTATATTTGTATATGTATAAAAAAATAATTATGGAATTTATATAAATATTTAATTTTTGTATAAAATAAATATGATACTAATATTTTAAATTTAGATATTTGAGTTTTTGAATATTTATAAATAGATTTATAAATTTAGATATTTGAGTTTTTGAATATTTAAAAAAAATAGATTTATAAAAGTGTGAATATAAATCAATTTTTTTGAAATAATTAAGGATTTATAAATAATTATTTTAAAAGTACTAAAAATAAAATTACAATAAAAATTAGATATAATTTAGTATTTTAAGATTGATTAAAATAAAAAAGATTAATTGTAAAACAATTTCAAAATATGAATCTGATTTAAATTTTTTAAAATTACTTTTAAATCATATTTGTTTTGTATTTTCTTGTAAATCTTTTAAATCTTTATTATATTTATATTTTAATTAAATATAATATAATTATTTACATATTCAAATTATGTAATTTTCTTTAGACATAATCGAGATTGGATATATTTGCCAATTAATTCACGAGGTGTTTATCACGAGTTGAAACTAACGGTGAGTCGTCTGCCCTTGTCATTTCAAATGGGCAGTGATATCGTAATAAATGTTTCTCGATGTTTATGTTACCGAGCTTCTTCGATTTCATCCACCGATGTAGTTTGGAATACCATGTAACGCCAAATGGGCCTGACAAATTTTTTAACTACGTTTTCATGGTATCCACTACTTTCTCCTCTACATAGTAACACTGACACATTTAAAAGCTACAAGAATGCGTGTTAGACTTATAAAATATTAAAAATAATTTTATTTTAATTAAAAAATATAATATTTATTCGTCACATATAAACATTTAACAATACCATAAACAAAAAAATTAATATAATTTCTTTTTTGAAATTATTCCATCTATATATATATTTTTTCCTGTATAACTTCATAGGAAAAAGATTTTTTGATTTCTAAAATTTGGTTGGAAAAATATTTTAACCCCATTAAATCAATTTTTTAATTTTTATTTGTCGATATTTTCATATTTTAGACCTTTTCTTTATTATAACTAATTTAATTTTTATCGGTGTTATTAAATTTAAAATTTTATAATATATACAATAATAAATTTAATTTATACAATAAAGTATAAAAATATTTTTTATTTCTAATAAAATTAAAATATTCTATAAAAATATAAATGTTTTTCATCCAACTTTATATGCTATGTATTAATGAATTTATTCCAGTTTAAGAAATCAAATGATTTAAGGTGATGCATACATATGTATGGTGTAAAATATGATCCCTTTGTGTTTTTTTCGTCTATTTCAGTAAGGGATATGAGAATCCAAAGAAAAGATACAAGCCAAGCCATGTGCTGCTTATTTAATACGATAGAAATGCTTTCCAAAAAGCGCTTCTAGTCATTAATGACTTTTATAAAAACATGGTAGACATTTAAAATATGCTTTTTGTGAAGCCAAACACAATTAAGAACTATTTTCCTACTGAACTATAAATATAAATATTTTATATAATATTTTTTTAATATATAAATTAAATTGATATAATATAATTACAATAATTATTATTCTATATTTTTAATTAATTAATAATATGTATTATATTAATTTATATATAAAAGTTTATATCAAAATGTGTATTTTTAATATTATTATTTTTAATTACTTACCAATTTGTGCCATATGTTATTGGATTGCTCAATTATCATCCAATCATATTTAGGCTCTTTTTTTTTTCTTTCAAAATAAAATTTTATTTGATTCCCACTTCTTCTTAGCTACCGGGCAAACAACCTTCTTCAAAGAATTTTTTACACCAATCTCTAGAAATGCACACCGAATTTATTAATCAAAACAAGTAAGTTAATGATCCCATTGCAATCTTGGTCGGACCCACTTAAAAAACAACTTTCATTGGATGGAGGAAAACAAATTAGAAAGCTACAAAGAAAATATTTTGTTGCTAATGCAAAAGATTTTGAGAAATTGTTTTGATATAAAATTAGGGTTTTCAATATAGGCTTTTTTCATATAAAAAAAATAAAATTTTTCTTTTAATAAAAGTGAAAACTTATTCAAGAATCCAAGTCAATTTACTTTATAAAAAGAGAATATCAAGAACTTAATTTATTAATTAAAACAAATAAAGTTAATGATTCCATTGCAATCTTGATCAGACCCACTAAAAAAATCAACTTTCGTTGGACAAATTCCATGGAAGAAAATAAATTAAAGAGCTACGATGAAAATATTTTTTAGGAATAAATAAGTTGGATGGATTTCTTGCATTTATTTCACAGAAATTAGTTATATATATATATATATAAATTATAATAAAAGAAATATGATAAATTTTAAAATAAGTAGAGAAATTTAAAATATTTAAAGTTTGGATTTTTTATAAAATTAAACGTATAAATTATTTGGATTATTGAACTTATTTATATTTTTTTAATTTAAAATTCATATTTTATATTTATAAATTTAGAAGTATTTTTTTATATTTTATATTCTCTATTTCAAAGTAAAAATATTTTATATATTTTTATCCGTGAATATAAATTATATTGATCAAATCAATAAATATAATTGTTCAAAGTTTATTAATTCTTAAGAATATTAATTGTTTATATATAAAATTATAATTCTTGATATGGGGAGAATATTAATTGTTTATACAAAAAATTAGAATTCTTGACATGTTTTTTTTTTTTTAAGGTAAAAGGGAATTTTTTATTAAAAAAAAAAAAGAAACATTATTTACGAATAAAAATCAATTTGCTTTATGATAAGATATCAATGACCTAATTTATTAATCAAAACAAATAAGTTGAACCTGTCCAACTCGTTCCATGGAGGAAAACAAATTGGAAAGCCTTTTTGGATATGGATTCCAATTGGAACAAATCTATACTTAACGTAAAATGTTGGCATCTAAAAGCCTTAAATGAAAAGAAAAATATGTTATTAATAATAATAATAATAATAATAATTTATATTTAATATAAAGTCAATAATAAAATTTAATATATTAAAAAATATACTTTACAAATATAAAAACTTTAACAAATTCTTACAAACACTCGTTGGAAATTTTTTAATAATAATAATGATTTTGTCTTTTAAAGTTTTATGTCTTCAAAAATTAAGACTTAATTTATTTATTTGTATTAAAAATAGAGTTTTATGAATGAATGCTGTTAAAATACTTATTAAGTTTTTTTTTTATATTTAATAAGTTATGATCTTTAATGGATTAAATTTTATTAAAATAATTATTAATTATTATATTAAATATAAAAATTACTATAAATAATAAATATAAGAATATTGGTTAGTAAAATTTTCAAAAATATTATTATTTTCTTTTAAACATAAATAAGTTAATTTTTTTTTTATTAAAATAGAAGGATCTAAATGTTATTATTCCAACAAATTAGAAGACCGAAGATACCCATATCATTATATCAGACAACGATTTCTTCGTCTCAATCATGTAAAGACATGAAAATTATGGTGATTAACATATAAACTAACGTTAATATTAATAGTCAAAGCTGACATGCTTGACATAAATTCCATACAAATTAATTATGTTATATTTATTTGCAATAATCTACTAATAAATTCAAAGTTCATGCAAGGTCCCATTTTAGTCCAATATGGATACCATGGACCAACAACAAAATCAATTCAAAATCTATACACTTTCATATGTGATATTTTGGAGGAGTGGGCTGTTGGTAAGGTGGAATTTGACTATTTTTAGGTCATTAGATTTTTATTTCAGAATTTTTTATTAAAATATTAAAAAATTAAATTAAAAATTTTATTTTATATTTAATTTTATTGTATATAATCTTTATATACATATTTTATTGTTAAAAAAATCTTTTAAATAATCGGTAAGATTTCATCCCAATAAATATATTGATTTTCTATGAATTTTTTTTTTGGAGGGTTTGCATAATTTATATTTTTATTTTAATATTGTGTTATTATTGTAAATTAAAAATTTTAATTAGCCCTTCATACCTTTTAATACTTTAAACAATTATTGTGACAAAATCAAAGCATATGTGATAATATTTACTAAAAAAAATATTTATATCATATAAAATTTATTTTGAAAATATGGGTAATACTTTTTTCTTTGATATTTATAATTGTAATTAAAGATTATACACCCACTCATAAGTCATAATAAATATTAAATTTTGTCCGCGTTAATTAGTTTAATTTGTAAAATTTCTTATCTCGTTGTTGGTTCTAGAAGTGGGATGTTCTTCCGTGTGACTGGAAAAGAGTTTGATTTAATTCTTTTTAAATATTAAAAAAATAAAAATAAAAGGTGACGTATATGTTGCCACGTGGAAGTATATGCATCAAAGGAGAAAACCAGTGCTTGCTAAACGCCAAGCAACTTCTGGAAGCAAGGCTGAGGGAGGCTAGTAGGCCAACGATTTGGATTTATCATTTATGCCATCTGCCGTGCACACTGTTGCTTCAGCTTACAGACTTTTTTTGCTGCATTTCAGCTTCCACGTAATCAAATCATAAAATTTGAGACTGCAAATTCCGTAATTAAGTTCAACAACTTCAAGGTTAATGAAATCTATCTATGCAAGTGAAGGTCTTGCAATAACAGTTAAGAATGGCTAAACGACAGTAAAAATGGCAGTGATATTTCCAATTTTGTATAAAATGCTAAAACAACATATCAACATTTCCAGAACCCCGCCAACAAGCCGTAATACAAGTTGCTAGTTGCTACTGCTAGAAACTGCAAACTCAGCAGCATATTATCACATATTCACATGTGATGTGTGTAGGCGTGGCCTTATCTTCACTCAGAACTTACCTTATGAGTGTGTCCGTCCCTTAACCAGGTACAACTTGAGAGCCTTAAACCACATAACCTAAAAGGCAGCTAACAAGACTTTCGACGAAGAATCCGATACATGTATTATTTTGAAGATGCATGATTTGTACTGCATTTTTGTCAGTTTGTTACCTTCTTTTACTTTATTCACATTTATTGTCTTGCAATTTTTTTTCTTGCCCATGAATGTATTTCTTATTCGTAATTGCATATCGAGTTTATTACTTAACCACTAGAGATGAGTCCTCTAAATATATGTTCTGGAGACACTACAATTCATTTTGCTTTCTAGGTCTGTTTCAGTTTTAGTTATCATACAGTCGTTTCCATCATTTGTGTTTGTTGTTTAGTCTTTTCTGGGTTTGATTAACATTTCATTTTAGTTATTATTTTATACAAGCATAAAGGGTGTGGTGGTTTCGGTTGGAGTTGAGTTTAATTTAGTTATAGTTGTTTTCGAGTTTCTAGTGCTTGAGAAGGGTATCATTATTCAATTGGTGAATTAAAGTTCAGAATTTTGTTCGGTTGCTAATTTGCTAATCAAACCCATCACCCATGGCATCGGTTGTAGCTGTCGGGGTATCGCCTAGTTTTGTGATAAATTCAGAGTATAAACCTTCTTTCAGAGTAAGAGCTCAGAGTTCAGGTGCTGGTGATTCGGCAGTGTTGTCTTCTGATCCTGTTTCAGTGAGTGGAGCTCCTGAACTTAGAAAGAATAAGAAAAATGAAACCTTGATTGATGTGGGAAATGAGAGATTGCCCAAGGAAAAGGAGAAGAAGCTGGTTAACAATGTACTGTCAAAAGAGTTAGAAGTGCTTTGGGACGATGGATATGGGACAACGAGCGTCAAAGATTATTTTGATGGAGCTAAAGAGATAATTAAGCCAGATGGAGGGCCACCCCGGTGGTTTTGCCCCGTTGATTGTGTCCGTTCTCTTAATGGTTCTCCAACTCTTCTGTTCTTGCCCGGTAATTATTTCCTCGGTCACACTTATAAACTGACGGTGTTTGAATTTTTTTTTTGTGTTTTGTACAAGGAGATATATAATATGCCCGAAGTCCACTATACGATTTCTAGCTTCTGAGAAGTGCTTTTGTTGTTAGAACAAATTAAACAATAACTTAATAATAACTTCTTGAGTTGGAACTTTAAAACTGCTGTTGGTTGATCTCGAGAGTTTGTAGTATGCATGGCTCAACATATTTATGTATGCAGGGCTTGATGGACTTGGGTTAGGCCTCATTTTGCATCACAAAGCTCTTGGGAAGTAAGTGTTCTTCTACTCCACTATTGTTCTAAAATTTGAACATAGATATTTTAACTGTGGAAAAGCAAGGGCATATTTTGCAATTATTATCCAATTCTAATTGAAATAAGAAAAGCTCCCTTCTGTTATTTTTTGAATTAATTCCTTACAAAAATTTATCTTCTAAATATCCATTAAAACAATATAAACCAAAATTATTTTCTTGAATTTTGGTCGTTGCTAGAGAAGCACCTTGATAAATCTATTTCAATCCATTTTGCCTTACCAAAGTCAAGGAAAGTAGATTAATTTTTGGTTTCCCAAGACTGGCTAAAAAACAAATAATAATTTCTGGACTTATCGTGTCATAAGAGACACCTCAATGATATTGTCCCCTGATCTCCACTTTGCAACTGCATTGATAAGTGCCTAGTTAACTTTCATTTTGATTTAATTCCTTTTCTTTTCTAATGTTATGTTTATTTCTATTTCTGTTATAGTTGTGGCCATATCCCGGTGCTAGAAAGTCATATTTGTTGACTTTTCCAGTTATTATTCAATAAGAAGCAATAGTATTTGATTAAGGAGTTTTGTGAATGCAGAGCATTTGAAGTTCGGTGCCTTCATATTCCTGTTTACGATCGAACTCCCTTTGAAGGTCTTTAATTTTCAAAGCTTATGATGCAGCATGTGGATTCTTTTTGAACTTGGAACATATTTTTATTGGTCCCTAACTTAAGGTTTTTATTGTGTGAAGGACTGATAAAATTAGTGGAAGAAACTGTAAGGCTTGAGCATACTTCAGCTCCACATAAGCCAATTTATTTGGTAGGAGATTCTTTTGGAGGATGCCTAGCCCTGGCAGTTGCTGCTCGTAATCCAACCATTGACCTAGTCCTTATACTATCCAATCCGGGTTAGTTTTCAGATATACAGTTTTACTTGCTATTTTCGTCGTACATTGTTAATATCAAGTAGACTGATATCTTTGATCCTGGAAATTTAGCTACATCATTTGGCAGGTCACAGCTACAACCTTTGTTTCCTATTTTGGAGGTTATCCCTGATGAATTACATGTCACAGTTCCCTACCTTCTTAGCTTTGTCATGGGTAAATTTCTAGTGCTCTGCTGCTTATTTGGTTTGTGGACATTAATGCTTCAACCTCCCAACCCAGACAAAACAAGAAACAAGGAAAAACTGCAAAAAAAATGTCCAATGAGCATGTTTGTTTTGTTGGAACAAACTTGAATAAATTTTGTTTTTTAGGTTTTTGGTAAAGCAGTACATGTCAATTTCTGCTGTAATTTTTTTGGATTTTCTTACTTTTCTTATTTCACTCGAAGAAAAAAAAATTTATTTGATATTGCTACATTGTATTTATTTATTTTCTATTGAATGACGTCAGGAGATCCAGTGAAGATGGCAATGATTAATGTTGAGAACAAGCTTCCTCCTAGAGTGAAATTTGAGCAATTGTCTGGCAACCTTACTGCTTTGCTGCCTCTTCTTTCTGTAAGAAGTGCTTGCTATTCTTTTTGTAGGTTATAATATTTCACTATTTTGGACAAAGTTTACCAAATAATTAATTCGTTTCATATTTGTTTTGCTTCTAATAGTCTTCATCAACTAAAGTTTCTATAGGAAGTTGCTGATTCAGGACAGTGATGCTAACTGGCACTGGATATTCACCTATATTCTAAATTCTGCCTTTTTTGTGGTCTCAGGGTTTGGCTGATATTATACCTAAGGAAACTCTTCTCTGGAAGTTGAAGTTGCTTAAATCAGCCTGTGCTTATGCTAACTCCCGTCTTCATGCTGTTAAAGCTGAAGTATTAGTGCTTGCCAGGTCCTTATTCTCTCAAGAATTTAAGTGGTTTATTCATATTTTTCACCATGCATTGATATTAATGCTTTACCTTTGGTTGTGTAACTAGTGTTTTGTCCTACACAGTTCAAAAAAAAAATTATAATTTCTTTAGTGTTAGAATATGCAGCCTTTTCAAGTTCATATTTTATTGCTGGCACTAGTAAAATTTTTTGTTGTTAATGACATGAATTAGATAGTAACTTTTTTCCTTGATGAACTTAAAAATGGCATGTGATAAACAAAAGCAATTGTGTTTGCATCTTTGTATCTCAGTGTCTGTGTATATACAGTCTTTAGAAAGCACTCAATGAGATTTTATTTAGCATTTTAAGCAAAATATTTCGCATTATGTCCACCACAAGTTGCCTCCCATTTATCTTCCTCTACATAATCTAAACTTATAAATGTACCAATAAAGACAAGCTTTTAGATACTTTGGTTGTGGGCAGCATTCATACTAATCCTCCACTGCCTTTAAGAGGTCATGTAGGATGTTCACATCCGTCCTTACCTCTCAATATTGGTACTTGCATTTGATTACTTAGTTTTCATGAAATAGTCTCACTGTTAGATTTGGAAGAATCAATTGAAAAAAATGAACCGATTTGAGTGAGACTTTTCTTTAGAATTCTAATATTATGTGTTTAGAAATGATATTTGTAAGTATATGAGTTGAAATCATGTATTATATCTGTTGGGAAATAAATCCCGAGGTTGTCATTTATGGAACTTATCTTTCTTATGAACTAGATTACCTTTCCATTTATTTGTTGATTATTAATTGAAAGAAGGAAAAACAACAAAACTTGGTGTGTTTTAATGTTGACCTTCTGTGTATATCCCAGTGGCAAGGATAACATGCTTCCTAGTGAGGATGAAGCAAAACGCCTCAAGAATTCACTGCAGAATTGCATAGTTCGTCACTTCAAGGACAATGGCCACAGTCTTCTGCTGGTAAGTTAGACAAAGTGCAATTGTATATTATTAAATATTTTGTGCTGCTCCATTTTAATCTCATCATATATGCTTTTGCTATAATGGAGCCCTCAGTCACAGTAAATATAGCCATCATTTGTGTCTACTCATATTATATGGGCTAATTATTTTCTTTAACTTAGTAGAAGCATCATCATTGTTACTGATGAATGCACACACACGCATGCACACTTGCGTGCACATTAAATCAGCTGTCTATATATAACATTGGCTATTTTTGTTGTGAAAGCAATAGTGACTTACACCTGTTTTAGTGTTATCATTTTCTTTTCCTACCTCATACTGGATATAAATCATACATAGAAGGTTAATAGTTTCTTTTTTTTGGTTAAAAATGGTATTGTTTATCTTCTTTCCAGTTTTAGAATTTTAAATTAATGTTCTGGAACAATTTTTTTTTCCTTTACTGATGTTTTCTGTGGTGATACAAATATAGCTAACTGCTGTATATGTTCGTCCAGGAAGAAGGTATTGGTTTGCTTACTATAATTAAGGGCACCGGCAAATACCGTCGCTCAAGGAAGTTAGATTCTGTAGCAGATTTTCTGCCTCCTAGTAGGGAAGAATTCAACATTGCATTTGATGAAGTAGTTGGGTAATTCAACAGCGCAATTTATGATGTACATTATTTATTTAATTTATTTGTTTTTCTAGTGATCATTTCCTTGATGCTGCTTTATAATTTGGTTTCTCATCAATGGTTAAGATTGTGCTTCAGGAGGCCTTGGAACACCTTATCTTGCTAGGGATAGACTTTGTGAACACACTATTCATATGCAGGCTTATAAATGCATAATCTGGAAGATAGAAATTTTTACATTGTATATTTTTTTTAATCATTTTTACAAATTTCTGTGAGAACTTATCAAGCATTCAAACCTTTGCTATGAAGATATATTAGACTCTTTGCTCACCTTTCCTTTTAGACAAAAACTAATGATATTTATGGCCTTAACATGTTCTTGCATGCTAAGATAAAAAATCAAAATTGTGGATACTAATCTTCTACTCATGATTGGAGCTTTGTTTGCATACCACACAAACTGGCCTGATGAGTTGCAGCTTACTGTCCATTTTTCTGCACAAAAGGCTGAAGCTGGTATTATAATCTCATGAGTTGCAGATTGCTTCGCTTAGCTACTAGCTCAGTCATGTTATCAACTTTGGAAGATGGAAAAATAGTGAAAGGCCTTGCAGGGGTTCCGAATGAAGGCCCTGTATTATTTGTTGGTTACCACATGCTAATGGGGTTTGAAGTTTCTTCACTTGTTGAAGCATTCTTGAGAGAGAAGAATATAATGGTTCGTGGTGTGGCCCATCCAGAGTTATTTTTAGGCAGGATTGAGAGTTCCACTAGTGAATTTTCTATGCCGGATTGGTTAAAAGTAATGGGTGCTGTACCTGTCAAAGCACGAAATCTTTTCAAATTGTTGTCAACAAAATCGCATGTTCTTCTCTATCCCGGTGGTGCACGTGAGGCTCTCCATTACAAGGTGTGTCAAGGTCCCTACTTTCCTCTAAGCTAAATTTCTTAAAGACCATGAATTTTGAAATTGTTTTACAATTTTCCAGTATCTGCTTGCTTTCACTGGGACAGTGAACCATTTGCAAGCACATGTATGATGAAGGTTCTACACATCACTTTCTGTTATGTTGTGTCCCAAACACTGATATCAAAACTTTTGACATTCGTTATTTCTCAAAAAACCTTTAACTTTTGTACTTTCATCAAGGCAACTTGTTTGTTTTTTCATTCGTCTTTCAAATTAAATGTGAAATCCTCAGAACACTGAAATTCATAGAAGTGTATGGTCAAATTCATATTTATGATAGTCTGCTAATGAGAAATATCAGAATGATATATTAATTCTTTTTGGATTTTCAACTCTAATAACATTAATTGATTGAACTATAACTGATTAAAATGCCAGAGTTAATCCTGTTGACTGATGTGGGCAAAACGTATTAGAGAGAATTTTAAGAATGAGGCACTTTGCTCCCTTTTTCTTTCTCTTTCTTTTTCAGATCATTTGTTGCCTGATTATTCAGTTTGAATATGAAGTCATTGCTGTGTTTTTTAGAGGTCTTGTCCACCGATTGCTTGATTTAAAAGTTTAAGCTAATAATGCTTCTACAATTACCAGGGTGAAGAATATAAACTGTTTTGGCCTGAACATCAGGAATTTGTGAGAATGGCAGCACGATTTGGGGCCACAATTGTACCCTTTGGGACTGTAGGAGAAGATGATGTGGCAAAAGTAAGCCTTTGATCTTATCACAAACAATTTTTAAAATATTAACCGAAGAGCCTTCCTCTGACCTCGGAAAATGGTTTTGATTGGCATCTAATATTTGATTCTAGCTTCTATTGTCCACATTTTCACTGCATAGTCCTATATATATATATTTCGTTTTTTTTTTGTCATTTGTTGTTAGTGTAATACATGAATGGCATTTCTAAATGACAATGGAAACAATTTGTTAGAATAGGAAAAGTAATTACAATGTTTTTTGAGTTTCCAGGTTGATTAATTATTCCGTTAAAAAGACAGGGAGTTATATCATAGTTGAACAAAGAGTTCTCAGAATAAAACATATTTTATATGAAACAAGGAATTTTTCTGGTAGAATTAAATGATTTAATATTTCTTGATGCTTGATCCACCAACTCTGATTACCTTTTTCGTCTTCTAAACGACATAACTTGCAATATTTATATTTTGACTTGGTACTTGAAATTAACATTTTGCTCGGCTCCACTCTTTGTGGCAGTTGGTTCTTGATTACAATGATCTAATGAAGATCCCTGTGGTTAATGATTATGTCAGGGAGTCCATTCGTGACGGAGTAAAGATAAGGTGATTGCCTTCCCTTAATAATACTTACTTTTTCCTAGTTTGTCATAAAATTCCTTTCTTTGGCCTTTAGTGAATAAGATTTGTAGTAATCAAAACAAAGCCATAAGCAACATAACAGCAAGTACCAAAGGACATTGCAAACATATGATTACTTCTACTAATGAAGAATATGATTTGTGGTTTTAGGGATGAAATCAGCGGGGAGGTTGCAAACCAAGCACTCTTTATCCCAGCACTTTTGCCCAAGGTTCCTGGTCGATTTTATTATCTGTTTGGGAAGCCTATCCCAACAAGGGGAAGAGAAGCATTTCTGATGGAAAAAGAAAATGCAAACCAATTGTACTGGCACATAAAATCTGAAGTTGAAAGCTGTATTGCTTGCTTGTTGAAGAAGCGAGAGGAGGATCCTTACAGGAATCTTATTGATAGAATAGTATATCGCATAACACATGGTGACGAAGTTCCAACATTTAAGCTGGATTGATTTACAGATATACACTTCCAGGTAACAATACTAAAAAATCAGTCTCTAGTAGAACATTAGTTTATGTTCTCTATGATGTAAATGTAGGAAAATAATGGTGCTCCTGTAATGTCATAATAATCATTCTTTACTGGAATATTATGCGTACCATCTTCATGTACGATTATTTGTTATTGTTTGGAGATAATCTTGTGTAGAATCATGCAAATGTAAGAAAGCTTCTGTAAGTTACATTCATTCCAATGCCGCATTAAGATCAGAAATGTAGCATTACCAACCTTAATTCACGCAAAACAGCCAGACCAACAAGAAAGCCATCCGGGATTTTCTTTTCATGCCAATTCGGTGTATATTTTTGTCACTATGGAAGGCATTAGCATCCAGCAAGGAAGGCATTAGCATCTATTTTTTGGATGATACAACAGTATACCCTTCTTGGAACTGCCTGGGATTCTCAGTTTTCTTTTCTTTTCTTTTCTTACCCATGAATTCAGAAAAAGTCCCGTCTAAGCTTACGTATTACAGCAGTAGACGGCAGTGCAGGTTTATGGAAAAGAAGACTAAGTTAAAAAAGAATGGAATTCTCCAATCGGTGTTTCTATAATGGCCTCAAGTTGAAATTCTCCAGGCCAGAACATGCAGTATTGCCTATACCAGCAGAGAACATGAAATTTTTTATTGGAACATACAAAATCAATTTTAGAGAACTATGTTTTAGCTGCTTTTTTATTCTCCTCCCACAAAGTGCTTTATAGATTAAAAAATTATTTAATCACATCGTATATTGCTAGTAAAGACGAGCGTAGGCCAGCAAATTATGCATTTTGGATTGCCAAACCCAAAAAGAAACCCGTGACTGGTTGGTTGAGCATCCTTGTTATGTTCACATTTTAAAGAGTTGACAAATTGGACGGAAAACAATTTTATTGTGTTCCAAACTGTGGAGAGGGAATTCAGAAGTTATAGGTAACGGAGGTCACAATCCATAAAGAATGTGATTCTTTAGACTTTTATTTAATGGTAGATTGGAAAAGGAAATCTATTGAGGAGGAAAGGGGTGGAATATAATCCCTCATGGATCTGGAGGAGAAAGTTTTCTGGCCAAGTGATGTCCATTTACAATTGAGTGGAGAATAACTAGTTTGTCTTTTGATGTGGGGACACGTACTAAAATCCTGGCGTGAGACATTTTTATGCTTCGAGCTAAGCTGTAACTCCCAGTTCTTATCCATAGAAGATTACGTTTCAATCGAGAATATATAATGGTAGTTCGCAATCTTATCGATGAAACAAATATTATTGGACTTAATGGGAATGGAAGTCACAATCCATGGACGAACCAGAATATGATTCATTCGGTATTTTTCAGAACATGAAAGGGAATTTTCAAGTGCATGAAAAAGTAGAATATGACTTAAAACATGCAATGTTTTGAATATTGTATCATTTCATCAAAGCAAAAAAGGCCTAACATTTCTATATAAGGGAGAGTTCAACATTTCTGAAAGGTGAAAAACAAGTCCTAGCTAGAGTTTTATATAGAAGGACGAAAGTTTCCAACTCCAGGCTAAGCAATGTCTGGTTATGACTCAGCATATAAAGGCTACCCTACATACAATGGTTTAGCTACCCAGACGGATCCTTGGAGCAAAACAAGCTATGCCTCTGATCATGTCTGCAAGCCAGTCGTTGTTGATAATGAGGGAAGGAAACATCCAATTGTTTACAATCCTGGCTTTACTACAGAGGCCTCTATTACAAAAACTGAAACTGTAGTGCAGCAGCAGTATCATTTACCCTTTAGCACTGAATACAAACATAGCTCTCATACGAAGATTGAGCCACAGATTCATCATGGATATGTTGAGGATAAATGGCATCACTCTTCAAGTCCAGTTCATGATCGTCCACACAAGGTTGAGGAGTTCTTCACCACGGTGCAAACTGAAGTTAGTCAACCCAGGAAGTTTGGTCTTTTGAGTCCTTCATATTGGCGCCAGTCCCCTAATTCCGCAGGCTATCATGGATCTAGCAATACGGGTTATGGAGATTACAATGACAAGAGCAACAAGGATTGGCCCAAGCCGAGTGGAAATACCATCCAGACTGGAAATCCTAATTCAACAGGATATCACGGAGCTGGTAATACTGGTTTTGGGGGTTACAATGACAAGAGCAGCAAAGATTGGCCCAAGCCGAGTGGGAATACAATCTGGAATGGAAATCCTAATTCCACAGGCTATCACGGACCTGGCAATAGTGGTTATGATGGGAATTATCACGATCAGAACAACGATAGCAAGATGGAACCAACTACGACCACCAGTGGTGGATGGGCTAGACCAAGCCGTACTGGATGGGCTGCACCACTGAGTACCACGCTCTCCAGACCAACCAATGATATTGGTACAGCCATGGAGTTCTTGAAGGAAGCTTCCAAACCTACTTCAGTCCCAACTTCTCCACCTTTACGGTACACTGTACCAAATACAACCGGGCATAAAAAAGGTGAGTATGATGAAACTATTGACAGCAGGGAAGCTTCAAAGCGGTATGGACACTTCCCTCCTTCGCTCCAGCCCGAAGAGAAATACACAACAACTATTGACAGCAGGGAGGCTGCAAGAAAGTACCGGGGTGCAGCAGTGCCAATGTGAAAGCAGTAATTACACATGACCTATGATATTAAGCTATAGACTGTGAGTAATAAAGTGTTTCCTGGAGTCTTGACCTTCTGTTATACTCTCAGTCGGTATTTATTTTCTCTTTTGTTCTTCACTTTCCTAGCTGGTACTTTATTTTCTCTTTTGTTTTTCACCTTTTTATGATGCTTGTTTCTGATATCAGTAGTAAAATAAGCTTTATTAAGCAACTCATATAAATTGTGTATTTTTCAGTTGCTCATTTCATAATAATTCTTTTCTAACTTTTGAGCAACACATGTTTTGAATCCATATCTGTATGAATGGCTTATAAGTGCCATTTATCTGAGATGTCAAAGCAAAGTATAAGATGAGAGTAAGAAAGACAGATACTTTTATACAAATATATTTTTCAAGCCACAAAAATATATCGTGTAAGTGAGTTTAGTGAATATATGGTCAATTTGAGGGCAATGGATCCGAAGATAGTCAACTACTTAGAGAACGAAGTTAGCCTTTATAAATGGACGAGATTACAATTTTCTGCTTAACATTATGACTTGATGATCACAAATATCGTCGAAAGTATGAATTCATTCTTAAAAATGCACAATCTCTTCCTATTGTAGTATTGATTGAATATATAAGATCTGTGCTCCAAATATGATTTTTCAAATATAGAGAGTTGGTTGTATCAAGAGACAGACAACTGATTGAAGCAATATAGAAAAAAAATAGATGATCAATTGAAGTTATCTCGTACAATGGCTGTGGATCCTATCTCAAGATGGCAATATAAAGTAAAAGAGTAGGATTAATTTGACATCATTGACTTACAGTTGAAAACATACAGTTCAGATTGCTTGACTTTTAATAACTGTCGTGCGCTTACGCTTTTGCTGTTTGCAAACACGTAAGATTATTATATATTATTTTATATTCAAATTTTTACACAACTGAAGCATTGGTGACAGCTTATGCAGAGCTTACTCAGCCAATTGGTGATAAAATTAATTAGGTTATACCTTTATAATTGCGAAAAAATTAATATAAAGCCACCTAAATAATGTGTTAATGCAAGGCAATCAAGGAAACAACGAATTTTCTCTGCAAGAGAAGACGTGGCTAGAAGGATGTGTTTACGATGCCATGGTATAAGTTATAATCGATCTACCTACAAGAATCCAATACCCTTGAATTTGATGGAGTAACACATATGAATTGACATAATCGGCTTTGAAAGTAATCTCTATATAAATGTATTTAACCGGTAGATTTATTAATTGTTAATGCAACTATGTATGTACTTGATATCCATTCAATAGTTTATTTTTAATCATGTTTAGACTTGAAACTTAATTAGGTATTGTATATACGGAGCCTAGTTATTTGCCTTTAGGTATACATTTAAAAATCCATGCGTAGTATCCCGAATCAAGGTGAGAGTATTTTGATAATTTTGTTATGGGTACTAAAACTGGACCAATATTTGATCTGATTGATGCCATGTGAAAGGTTTTGACGTCTTGGTTACAATGCTACCAACGACATTCAATTTGGATGAGTATCGAGAGTGATATGTTGGATTTATGCTAAAATTGCTAAAAAATGATCTAATTTCTAAAGCATTACCCCTTTACGGGTGACGAATTTCTTAAGTCTTGACATTGAAAGAAAGATCATGGTGTATGGAGTCCATCGCATTTAACGGTGCTTGATTTGGTGGTCGATCATTGAAGTTATGATGATTCCCGACATAAATTCGAAGAAAAAAGATTGAAAAATGTCATATTTTGTCGATCGACCACCAAATCAAGAACTATTAAATGTGATGGACTCCACGCATTATGATCTTTCTTCTGATGTTAAGACTTAAGAAATTCGTAACCTGTAAAGGGATGATACTTTAGAAATTGAGTCATTTTTTTGGTTATTTTGCATAAATCCAACATATCACTCTCTTGATACTCATCCAAATTGAGTGTCATTGGTGGCATTATAACCAAGATATCAAAATCTTTCATATAGCATCAATCGGGCCAAATATTGATCCAGTTACAATATTGACAGCAAAATTATCAAAATATTTTTGTCTTGATTCAGGACACTTAACAGAGCCTATTTGTCATATAAAGATGCCACGTTTATGTTAATTTCGTAATAATAAGCTATTAACAGTAGTTTGAGTGAAAAAATTAAAAAATCGACATAGTTTCATTTAAAATTATCCACTAACAACAAAAAAATACAATTGGATCACAATATATCACAACTCCTTCAAAACTCAATATGTCACAACTCCATCAAAACTCAATAACAATTCCAATACGTCACTATCATCATACATGAATTTTATAACAGATAATTTTCACAAGTAATGCAATGGCGAAGTACATATCATTAGAATGACAAGTTAAAGAAATATATATATATATACAGAATTGACTCTCAAAATATACACTTAATAACTAATAAATATTTACATAAGTAAATGAAATATATATACATTATTAGATAAATGATCTTTTACAAACAACAGAACTAAAGTTGAAACATTTGATAGTACTATATATCAACTGTCATTTTTGTTCTCAGGAATAGTCCATCATTCCCATCGAAATCAAACAATCGTCCTAAACTTGAATATTGTATAAACATACATATAAAAACCCCACAGTCACCCAATCTAAAAAACTAATGATATATATTATGTAACACCCCGTATTTTACCCTGAGGGTATATTTGTCATTTTCTCCTTCTCCCGTTCATACATCTGCATTTATTTCATGTTCATGTGATTGTGAGTATAATTCTAGATTCAACTGGGGAATATTTAAGTGAGATTTTGAAATTTTGGCGGGTTCGATGGATCGAATAAGTGATTCGTTCGATCGAAGTTTTGAAGACTCTCTGAAAAATTTTGGCTTCAGATTCATTCGAACGAATAGGAGAATTTGTTCGATCGAATTGCTATTCGTTTGATCGAAGGAGCCATTCGTTCGATCGAAGTGTGGGTTCATTCGATCGACAAATTACGAGCTCTCTGACTACTGTTGACGCCAAAGGATTCGTTCGATCGAAGGGGGTGGTTCGGTCAAACGAATCTTTGATTCATTCGACTGAATCAGTGCGAAATGATGAAATTACCCTTTCCAGGAGCTTGGTCCTTAAGAAAATTTAAAGGCAAAATGATAATTTCACCCTATAAAAAAGGGGTTTGGGGGCCAGAATTTTAGGGTTTCTCCCCTTTTTCTCTCCTTCTCCTCTTCTCTCACATTTTCTCCATTTCTCTCTCTAGACCGACCCACATGTTGTCCAAATTTTAATTTCTTTTCACCCACAAGCTGCATTCTATGCGTCAATCATACTGGGAGCATCAATTCGACAATAGAGGCGTAATTTCACGGAAGGGCACTTAGGGTTCCAAGAAGAAATTTGGGGCTTTTCGAGTTAGAGGCGAAACCAGAGTAAACCGACCACACCACAAGATTCGTAGCTTCGTTTCTAACTCGTCTATATATTTATTTCGTATTTTTATGCACGTTAATTCGTATGAGATTTTGTATGAGTTTTCGTAGAGCTAGCCCTCACATTTTAGTTTTAAGACGTAATGTAAGTTATAGAGGAGTCGTGGAAGTCGTAGAAAGTTAGATTTACGATTTCAAATATTTTGGATAAATGTGAACAGTAACTCTGATTACTGTTTCGACAAAGGAGTGGGACCCACTAGTTAGAATATAAATCGAAATGCATCGATTTAGTCGCAATGTGGGTCTATAACGATAAGAATTTGGTAATTCGAGATTTAGCGAGGGTTTTAGACGAATCCGAAAAATGGTTCGATGTTGGGAATTCGGGTTTAGTATGCATTACATGTATTTAGATTCTATTCATGTATTAGAATGTATATTAATGATGTTTATACGTGTGGATAGGCGACGATTCGAGGTCGAGGTACTCGCGTAGCTCATCGAGGAACGAAGGA
>JAVXUL010000009.1:1954036-1969797 GCA_035590515.1 Trichilia minutiflora | reverse complement strand
GAGGCAACCCAACCACGAAGTCCATAGCAATGTGCTCCCACTTTCACTCAGGTATAGGTAGAGGCTGTAAAGTCCCTATAGATCTCTGGTACTCAGCCTTGACCTATTGACATATCAAACATCTAACCACAAACTAGGCTATATCCTGTTTCATCCTCGACCACTAGTAACTCTCTCTAATGGTATGGTACATCTTAGTACTTCCCGAGTGCATAGCAAATACAGAACTGTGGGCCTCCTCTAAGATAGCCTCTCTCAGCCCTCTATCATTGGGTACACATATTCGACCTCTGAAAGTCAAGGTCCCATCTTGAGTGAAGTAGAAGTCACTCTCCTTGCCATCTCTAAACTCTTGGCAAGCTCTGATCAACTCACTATCTGACATCTGGCTCTGTCTGATTTGATTAACTAGGGTAGGTCTGACTACAAAACTAGTTATCAAGGCTCCAACCTCATTATACCCTAGTGATGCTCTTAATGCTTTTAGATCCATCAACAAAGGCATATAAGTGGTGCGGACATAAGCCAAACTGGCTGAAATCTTTCTTCTTAAAGCATCCACAACCACATTAGCTTTTCTTGGATGATAGTTAATGATCAGGTTATAATCCTTAATCAACTCTAACCACCGTCGTTGTCTCAAAGTTAGCTCTTTTTGAATAAGCAAATACTTGAGGCTCTTATGATCAATGAATATCTGGTACTGCTCCCCATATAAGTAATGCCTCCATATCTTTAATGCAAAAACTACTACTGCTTGCTCAAGATTATGGGTAGGGTAATTCTTTTCATACTTCTTTAACTGCCGAGAAGCATAAGCTATAACCTTCCCATTCTGCATCAATACACAACCGAGGCATCGCCTTGAGGCATCACTAAATACAACATAACCGCCTTTTGACATAGGGAGTGTCAAAATCGGTGCCGACGTAAGACAATTCTTCAGAGCTTGGAAGCTCTATTCACACTAATTATCCCACTTAAACTTAACCTTCTTTCTTGTAAGCCTCGTCAGAGGTGTAGCCAACAAGGAGAAGTTCTCAATGAATCTCTTATAATCACTACTACAAAATTGGCTTTCTGCGACGCCAAAAATCGTCGTAAAAAGTCAAAAATGGCGTCGCTAAAACCTTCAGCGACGCCATTGACCGGCGTCGTTAAAGAACCGTCGCGAAAACCTTTAGCGACGCCATTTTCTATGTAGTCGCTAAAAACACATATTGCGACGCTATTTTCATGTTGTCGCTAAAAATACATTCCGCGACGCCAATACATCGTCACCAAAAAACCTTCGAAAATGTCATATAACGCCGTCAAAGAGGCTTCGACGACGCCACAAGTCATCGCAAAAAAGATCTTTCGCGACGCCATAATATCGTCGCGAAAAACCATTCCGCGACGCCATACCAATCGTCGCTAAAAACCATTTCAGCGACACCACATGTGACGTCGCAAAAAATATATTCAGCGACGCCAAATATGACGTCGCAAAAAATATATTCTCGTCACTAAAAAGTCATTTGTTGGCATCGCGGAAAATATAATTTAAAAATTTTATATTTGTATTTATGGATGAATTAATTTATGAATTATTTAATTTTAATTTTTGTTTTTTATTAAATTTTTTTAATTAATTATTAAAATATATAAATTATATTTAAATTAATAAAAATTAAATTATTATATAATTAATAAAATTTTCAAATTTAAACAATATAAATTTTATGATATATAAAATTATAAAAAAATATATAAACTAAACTAAAATTAAAATTAAAATCACGGAATTATCAATTGGCAGGAGATCACACCACCAGCAAATGAATTTTTAGCAACGTTATTGGTGGCGTCGTTGAATATATTTTTGGTGACGTTATGTTTAGCATAACTGAATGTATTTTTAGCGACGCTATTGACGGCATCATGGAATACATTTTTGGCGGCGCTACATGTGGCGTCGCTGAATGTATTTTTGGCGACACCACTTGTGGCATCGCTGAAATAATTTTTAGCGACGACTAGTATAACGTCGCAGAAAGGGTAATTAGCGACGATATTATGGCATCGTGGAAGATCTTTTTTGCGACGACTTATGGCGTCGTCGAAGCCTTTTTGACGGCATATTCGAATGCTTTTTGGCGACGATATATTGGCGTCGCGGAATATATTTTTAGCAATCACATGAAAATAGCGTCGCGATATATATTTTTAACGACTACATAAAATGGCGTCGCTAAAGATTTCCGCAACGGTTCTTTAGCGACGCTGGTCAATGACGTCGCTGAAGGCTTTAGCGACGCCATTTTTGGCTTTTTGCGACGATTTTTAGCGTCGCAGAAAGCCAATTTTGTAATAATGTTTATTGAGAGAAAGGCCAATGATTTGTGATATTGGTAAAAGCTTTAGGTGGTTATCTCGGAATGTTTTCTTGAATCTAGTACTCATGACAAGATTTGGCAATTTAGACAGTATCATGGGCAAGTGCAAGTTAATAGTACCTTTGTTTCATAATCCTATATATGAGGGAACGAGCTTTACCATAATTTTTAAAACTCTTTCTGCCTTGTCTGACCTCAAATACCTTAGGTACAGCAGACTGAATCGACGTTTGTATAGCTTTCCATTGATGATGGTGCATTTAGTTGACCTGCTCTTGATTTTTCTCATTGCATTCTTATCCTCAAAAAGTTCTCCGTACTTAATGTGTGACTTTAACTCCCTTATCTATGTCAAATAAGGGTTTTCTCTTATCATGGCTATAATATCTCTTTCATATCCATACTTTTTTATGATAAAACTTTCACTAGTATTAAGATCGAGATTTTTTCTTTAAACATTGAGGCTAGCTAAGCCAACGCATCTGCTTTTGAATTATTTATCTTGAACACTTGTTTCACTGTCACTTTTTTAAACATTCCCAGGAGTTTTCTTGCATGATCTAAGTAAGTTTGCATATTTGCCTTTCGTACCTAAAACTGCTTATTAACTTGATTTGTGATCACTAAGAGTTGCTGTTTACATTTAGAATCGCAGCCCTTAAAGTCTATGCTAACTTGATTCTAGCTATCAAGGTCTCATACTCAGTCTCATTATTGGTTATTTTAATGTTAAATCTAAGAGAATACATTACTTTAATTTCATCTAAACCAACTCGAATTACCCTAGGTCCCATGCCTTGGACATTAGATACGCCATCAATGTAAATCATTAGGGTATTTTCGAGGCACTTACTCAGAGATGTTGGTTCCCATTTGATCTTGATTTTGGTTTGAAACCTGATACACCATTAACTGATTAGACACCAATCTTTCAACGATAAAATCTGTTAATGCCTATCCCTTAATCGTTTTCTGGGATTTATAACTAATGTTATATTCATTGAGTTCGATAAATTATTTTATTAGATAACTCGATAGATCAGATAGATAGAGATTCGCCTCAGGGATTGATTTGTCATAACCATGATTTGATGTGCCTAAAAGTATGGGTGTAGTTTTTTGGTGGCTATCATAAGTATAAGTGCTAACTTCTTGGTGGGCGAATACCTTCTTTTCGCACCTAGTAAAGCTTTATTGGTATAGTAGATTAGCTTATATATCTTCTTAGTATCTACTTTAACTAAGATAGAACTCACTAAGTGATCATTGACAGCCAGATATGAGTATAATACATCTTTTTTCTCGAAGCTAGTCAGATACAAGATCATAGCTAGGTATTCCTTGGGGTCTTTAAAGCTTTTCTCGCACTCTTCATTCCATTCCATGTTTTCCCCTTTTCTCATAACCTAAAAGAAAGGAAAATATTTGTTAGTGGCTTTAAAAACAAACCTGCCAAGAGTTGCTAACTTTCCTATTAAATTTTGTAACTCCTTTAATGTGGTTAGAGACTTGAGATTTAGGATTGCTTTCACTTTCTGAGGGTTAGCTTCAATTCCTCTTTTTGACCCTTTTTCTTGAAGTTAAATTTGCAACCTTCACGTTCTCTTTCTTCGTTACAGTATATTTTCTCTTGGGTCCATCCTTATACATCGTTTTACTCAGTCTTTTCAATCCGTGTCATGTTTGGGGTACTTCTTTCCACTGCTTTTGGGGGCGCAACTACCTTTAGGCCAAAAGATCCTGTCGGCAATATCTTTCTCATCTTTGAGACTTCCTTGACTAACGTTTAGATTTGTTGGTCTTTCTTTGTATGACATTTTTCACTTTTCTTCAACCATTGCATCCAACAAGTAGTCTTTTCATCTTCCCTCCTATAGTACGATGGTCATAAGAGAGTTTCAGAACTCGAATATAATCTCTTATTTTTTGGGATTCTATTTGGCTTTTTACGATTGTCATTGGTTACTATCATTGCTTCTGAGGAATGACCCTTAGATTCCTTCGTTCTATCATATTCTTTCTGATGACATAAGTTATGGTTACTATCATCTTATCATCTTACTTGGTAACTTACTGACTTTTGGTTTAGTTTTTCATAGATGGTGTTAATATTGATGTAAAAAATTACTTTGCCTCGAACTTCATATATCAAAATTATCTTTACATCAAGTTGACCTCTAAAGAATAAGATCAAAGGAAAAAAATCGATTTTTCAGTGAAAATCCTCTAATATTTAAGTTAGGATTTTTCTTAAAAAGTAGAAAGAAAACTGAAAAGATAGTGAGAGTGTATTTTTTCACTAATTCAATGCTGTAGATTTTTGTTACTTGTTTTTTTAAATTTCTCACCTTTTATTGTTTGAACATGTAACCGTCGTCTATATGCTATACTCTCATTAACTCTCTTCGCAGATTAAGGAACCAATTATACTAATCATAAGACGTAACCATCATAATAATAACTCTCATTTATCTATATATTAAAGGTAGTATTTAACAGTTTTCCTATATCAGAACAATTGTTATAGAATGATCTTAAAGACTCTTCAGTTGTTGCAGTTATCAATTACAACTTTCTGAAAACATGTAAAATAACACAAAGCTCTGATTCTTCGAGGTCTTTAGAAATCTTAAGTTCTCTTATATAATTAGGAAAGGTGATTGCTCATAATAAGAGATCGAGGTTTTTGATAATGTAATGATAATAAAAAAGTCTCATGATTTTAGAGTTTTGGAGTCTCATATGCTTTGACCTTAGTTAATGGGAAGCTTTTTGGCAGATCATGGTTTAGTCAAATTTTGTACGGGATTTAGGCTTTTTTTAATAGATTTTAGCTTATATAATCAATCTAAAAATCTCTCTAACAATAATAAGGTAATATCAAATTTTAGTTTATAGATTAATAAGATAATATCAAATTTTTTTTTTTTTAAAATGGAAGCAACAAAATATTAAGAAAACATCGAAGTGGCATGGTGTGAACGGAGATGACACATCCTAGACCCTTTTTTGAACTTGCATCATTGGCGAACGGTAACTCGCTAAAAAATAATACTTCTTAATCATAGGAGATTATATTATCATTATTTGAAATTAGAAGGTAGCTAACTGTTATTTTGCCTTCACTTTACGTGAAAAATTGAAAATCACACTTCACTTCTGCCGTCATACACTAATACATAAGACATTCGCTTCACTAGTGTTACCTCGCTTTCTCGCGACTTTTCTGTCGCTTTCACTGGAAAATTTGCAGGCTTAGCAAAATCACGAAGCCCCATATCCTAATAGGTGATTTATATTTCTTTTTTTTTCCCGAGTTTACTCCTAGATCATTTCGCATTTGTTTCTGGGTTAATTTCTTTTCTTTTCTTTTCTTTGATTATGTATTTTGAGTTGACTTATTGGCATTACTCGGAAAGAAGTTAGTTAATTTTTTTTACTGTTTTAGATGTGTGAATGTTGTGATCGAGGTGGGTTTTGGATGTTCTTGGAATTTTGTTGAATTTTGACTCTAGTTGCCTGCTGAGAGGAGGTAGAAAAGAGAAGTTTGCTTTGATTTCTGTGGAACTCCATAACAGATGTTACTTTTTATTTTTGGTCATTCATTTGTCCGCTACCTCATAAAGAAGATAGTTAATTCTGTTGCTTGAATTTCTGCATGTGATTCATCACCGAGCTACAGGAGATAGTTTATAGCTTTTACTTTTGCCATTTGGTTAATGCATGAACTTCGGTTGGCAATAATGTTGCTCAGTTTGGTTTATGAGAAAACATGAGAGTAAAACTTTTAAAATCTTAGGCTGTTTGTTTATATTTCTCAAAATATACATCAGGAAAATTTTTTGCAAGTGTCCCTTTTACAATAATTTGTTTTACCTTTGTACTAGACAACGTTTGTAATTGGAGGGACTACTTGTATTTACCTCTTGGTAGGCACTTTCCTAGAGTACTGTAACAGGTCAAATAAGTTAATTGAGGCATTTGTGAATTTTATGAAAATATTTTTGAAAGAAACTTTAAAATGTAGTTTTTTGTTGTTTTTGTTTTCTTTCCGTTGAAGAAATGAAAGTAAAAGGATGTATTGATTTATGAAGCAGAATTGGAGGCATTCACACCTGCTGCTTTATTTTTAGATTGTGACCTACCCTAAAACTTTCAGAAGTGCTGTAGAAGAATCAAAATGGCGGTTTTCATGTCTTTAAACTTGTTGCTTTCGATTTACTTTTTGTGTGACACAGGCTACTGTTATCAATAACTTTTATAAACCATCTATAAGGAATTTCAACTATGTGATTATCTGTTGTCTCAATGGTAAATTTTGTGACTTTTATATGATTTTGGAGGCCCTTTTGTCAGGCATCAACAATAGTAAAGGATTTGGACTCTCCCCATCTTTCCCGCCCTTGCTTCCTCTATCTCTATGTATGTACCTTGGAAAATATTTTTGTTATTAATATACATTCATTGTTGCACATATAGGTATGTACAAGAACCAATTGCAGGAGTTCGCTCAGAGGAGCTGTTTCAACTTACCATCTTATTCTTGCATCCGAGAAGGACCAGACCATGCCCCTCGATTCAAAGCCACTGTCAATTTTAATGGAGAGAATTTTGAAAGCCCTATGTTTTGCTCTACTTTGAGACAGGCAGAACATGCTGCTGCTGAGGTGGCTTTAAACACACTCGCAAATAGAGGCCCTTCCAAGGCATTAGCTGCCAGAGTTCTGGTAAGCACTAACAATTATCCATTTCATATTTCTGTTTCACAAAACTGCATTACTTGATCCGGAGTTTTCTTCACTTCACTAATTCATGAATTTCTAGTTTTGTGAGGAAACTTGTTTGATTGTTTGTTCGAGACAAGTAATTTTGGATGTATGGAAATTTGAGACCATGCAGTGATAGCAAGAGTAACCAAGTGATGATGGGTGTTGAAGCTTGATTGTTTTGGAGGTTGGAATTTAAGAGTCACTGTTTAAAGTTTCTATTTGCTATTTATCTGCTGACAACTGACTCCCCCTGGTACAATCTCTTGGGTGGTACAGAGGTCTGGGGCTTGAGTCCCGCTCACATCGGGTTAGGGAGGAATTTGGGTTAGTATCTTGTAATATTTTTCAAGAAAAACAAAAGAGAAGAATTGTCCATGAGGGGATAATCTAGTTGATTTTGGCCTCTTGCCATGGAAGCAAGAAGCAAAGGATCAATTCCTCTCATAGGGGGAATATTATTGGTTATGGTTTATGTTTGTAAGGTGGGGATGTGGGTGGGCCTTGGGTGTGTGGAGATCTGTAAAAAATATATTAAAAATAATAATAAAAAAAAAAAGAGAACTGGCACCCCTTCCTGATTCTTTCTTGTGAACAACAATCCAAAATTTTGGTTTAAGGCACCATAACAATTTTTTTCTACCTTATATCGCCTTCTTGTTGTGAAGCTCACTGATGTATCTGATACTAAATAATAAATCTTTATGGCTGAAAAGAAAGTTCATAAATGATAATATTTTTTATTGCAGCGGGAAACAATTTAGGAAGATATATACAGGTTAATCTTTTTGCTTTTTGTTGTTACAGTGAACTCTTAAACTTTATGCATTTTGACACGAGAACATACCAATAATATGCTTTGGTAACTCTCTACTGAACAGGATGAAACTGGAGTCTACAAGAATTTGCTTCAGGAGACTGCTCACAAAGCTGGCTTAAATCTTCCAGTATATAGCACTGTTAGATCTGGACCAGGTCATGTTCCTGTTTTTTCTTGCACAGTAGAGCTTGCAGGACTGAGCTTTATGGGGGAACCAGCTAGGACCAAGAAACAGGCTCAGAAGAATTCAGCTATGGTCGCATGGTCTACCTTGAAAAAACGTATTTATCTCTTCTGTCTTTGTACTCTGGTTTGCTTACATCCAACGAACATGCCTGTCATCTTTATTTATATTAAGTGCTGCAAACACTAATATGCTTCTTTCTTGTTCATGTAGTGTCTCAACATGTCTCAACTGCATCTACTTCATCTTCTTGTGCTCAACCAGAGTCTAAATGCAATGAAGAGCAGGAGCAAGTTGTCATTGCACGCTTCCTTTCATCTTTGCAACGGTCAGAGTCTAAGCACTCCATGCAAAATGACTGCCAACATGGACATCAGAGATCCATGCCGATGTGCATAGACCTAACCCCACCATCTTCCAGCTTATATTCTGTGCAATGCCAAAGCCTGGCTTACCCTAGTTTTTCCCCTGAAATGGCCTTGTACCAGATATATCAGCAAGAACGATTACTACAGCTGCAAAACCACCTGTTAACATTTCCAGTTTCACCAGCTCCTTCATTTGTTCCTCAAATTCTTCCATATATGCAGTCTATTTTTCGGCCAAATAACTGTCTGTATATTCCAGCAGGAAAGCAAGAACCATTACCTGTAGCTATAGGACCGAGGATCTCAGTTACAACCTCCAGTCCATCACTGCACTTCACGGGTAAGCCGGTCCCTGGACCGGTTAGGAGTAGGTCTACAGTGACTATTCAAGAGATACATGATGAGAAAATAGAAGAATCATCGAAATTCTCTCCAGCTGTCGTTCCAGAAACTCTGGTGCCTGTTCTTGCAAATGCTGAACTAAGAATCAATGAACCAATCCAGGAAAATAGAAATCAGAACAATGTTGATTCAGAAAGCAGATTCGTAAATGTTCAATTTGAGGGAAACCAAACCAGACAATCTGAGGGGACTTGTCATAGGAACTTTGATTCTTGTGTCAGGCGTGACAACTTGCAGTTACAAATCTCATGTGGTTTTGACTCATCTTATTCTTGTCATAGGCCCCAGCATCCTCCAAAAGCAACCTCTCTTAGAAGTCCTAGACTGCCTTCATCTTCTGCAACTCCTGTAATGATCAGAACTGCAAGCCCTGTGTCTTCTGCAAGACCTGTACCGCAACATTTGGCCAGCCAGATGCCTGCTTTGACAAGAATAAGAGCAGGTGTTCTTTCACGTCCAATCAGACCTGAAAGCATGCACTCTGGTCAAGTGAATCCCAGATTTTTGGTACCATCTGTAAGAATAAGAACGGTTGTACCTGTCTGTTCGGCACCACCACCAAGGCAAACACCGAGCTCCATCGAGGAGGGAACATTACCCAATAGAGAAAAGAAAAATCCTGTACAAGACTTATCACCTGCAACCTCAGAGCTTGATAAGCGTCATATATAAGCAGGGTATAGATCTGTAGGATTCATTTTATTCTTAATAGTAATGAATAAATCGAAAGCACTTAAAAATATTCTGTATGAGATGGGAGCCATATATGGATCATGCTCGGTAAATATTGATTTCCCATGTTTAATAATTAAACATCCGCAATCATAGTTCAAAGTTTTGGTCAATCAACTTAGTAGGGGGCCATATGCATTGTAAATAATCAAATGTAATTTTATGGTATAAATTTCTCTTATTTTAAAATTTTCAAGAATTGTTTATTGATACTTTTATATTGACTGAATAGCCTCTCGTAAACCATTATCTTAATTATTAGCCTACTAAATAAAACACTATAATTTAATCTTTGGATTTTATATCTTTAGCAAATATTACTTTCATAATATTATTTATAATTTAATTACAAAACATGGCTAAATAACTATATTTTTAACTATAATTATTGCAAAAGATGCAGTAAATTTATTAATGGTAAATTGAAGACATAAAAGTACGAATTGCTTGTGTGTTTAATTTCATAGAAACATCCCATTTTAAAATTTTTAACATTTTTAATATATGAAACAAATTAATAGGAAAATAAAATCATCATTGAGAAGGATTTAAAATTAATAATTGGACAATAAAAATCGTCTTTGAAGGATTTTTATTCATAATCAAAACTTCAACTTTATGTATTTAAATAATTCTAAAATTATATTACAATTTTGCTGCTGGCTAGAAAGTGAAAAAGTTTCAAAGTGATTTTTTTTTAAATTTATTTTATATCTCTAAGGATTTGATAAGAATAAGTTTATATCACCTAATTATAATTTGATGAATTCACATGATATAAACAAACTTAGATATTTACCAAAATTTTTCACTAATTTATTAACTTTTATATTGTATTTTAACTATTTAAAGCAATGATGTAATCAAAATTTTAAAATTAAAATGAGAAAAAATTTATTGAGCTGACAGATATAATACAATTTTATCATAATATTACACTTTATTATTTTTCATTGAAAAAATAAAAAGTTAAAAAAAAGTGGCCGTAAATTTAGGACTTAATCTCTGATGAGTTGCACTTGCGTAGCTAAGTTGAGTTGAGCTGCGGGGAAGAGAAAGAGTTTGTGGGGTTTGAGTTTGACCAGTGAAAAATTATACACAAGCTTTCTTCGTACTATAATAACAAAACAAAACAGCAACCGATCTGTTCTGTTCTCTCTCCACTCTTTCATTTTTATTCCTTTTTCTCGTCTGAGACAGACAGCAACAGAACCAAACCGAGAAACAAAAACACCCGAAACTGAATAAGAGTTTCTTTCACTTTAACTTCCAGATTCATTTGTCCAAGTACCAATCTTTATTCCTTTCTCTCTTTATATCATTCTAGTAAATCGCTTTTTGATCACTTTTTTATATTTATCTAGGTGTGGGAAACTGGATATATTTTGTTAGATTGTAAAATTTGATGTTCTCTCTCTTTTATTCTGCTTTTAGATCATTTTGACTTTGAAGGAACAGCTGGGAGCTCCAGGTAAGTATAATAGGGTTTATGATTTGCATGTATAGTTGATTTCATGTTTGTTTTGTGTGAAGTTTGATCATTTTGAGCTGTGAGTTTTATGTTTTTCTCATGATCATGTAGTGGCTAGACATCGTTGTTTTAAATTTTTATGATTTTGTGTTAGCAGTATCGCTTATAGTTGGAATTTGATTTATTTGTAGTGATTTATTGCTTATTCAGAAGGATTCAATTGGAATATGTTGAGAAATGATGGTTTGTATTAGATTCGAAAATGGGGTGTGTTTTGGGGAGAGAGGTATCCTCGGGGATAGTTTCTGAATCTAAGGAGGTCAGTAACTTGAGTATTGAATCTAGTAATAGAAAAGTTGAAAATGTTTCAGTGAAGAAGATTGATGGTGATGTTGTAGAGGTTCAAAACAATGAGACACAGAAGAAGGAGGATGAGAAAGTGGTTGATGGGGAGAAAAAAAAGAAGGGGGAGAGGAGAAGGTCAAAGCCAAACCCCAGGCTGAGTAATCCACCTAAGCATTTGCGTGGTGAGCAGGTTGCAGCTGGATGGCCACCATGGCTTACGGCTGTTTGCGGAGAGGCACTTAATGGGTGGATTCCACGAAGAGCAGACTCGTTCGAGAAAATTGATAAGGTGGGTCATCTCATCTTGGAAGTTTGGTTCTTGTCAATTTGCTTTGAATTAAAATAGAAATGTTACAATCCATGTTTGTGAGGTGGATAATTTGGAAAGTTCCCATCATCAATGTCTGTCTCAAATGATGTGATGCAAATGTTTCTGATATTAACAGTGTCATGATGGTCAATTAGCATTTTAATGTAAGAGTGTGATTGGTTACTTCATTTGGGATGGGGTTTTGTAATGGCAGAAAGTCGCCCTTGATTTTATCTTTCAATCGTTTGTTTCTATTTAATGTTTCTGAAGTTGACATGTTTCTTCAAATATTATTTTTTCCTTCTGAATGGTAGATTGGGCAAGGAACGTATAGCAATGTGTACAAAGCTAAAGATACATTAACGGGTAAAATTGTTGCACTAAAGAAAGTACGTTTTGACAATTTGGAACCTGAGAGTGTGAAATTTATGGCTAGAGAGATTCTCATACTGCGGAGATTGGATCATCAAAATGTTGTAAAGTTGGAAGGTTTGGTGACGTCAAGGATGTCATGTAGCTTGTACCTGGTATTTCAGTATATGGAGCATGATTTGGCTGGACTTGCTGCAATCCCTGAAGTGAAGTTTACATGGCCACAGGTTGATATGAAATTAAGTAATTTTGATGTTGATAGATAAAATGTCTAGGGGATATGAGAGTGATGTCAATTAGTTTATTGAATTTATCTCATGATTAGTATCCGTTGAAATTGAGCTTGAAAATTGTTAGTATGTATATTAAGAATTGGCATGCAAGTCAACAAAAAATTCTGGCAGTTTTGACCTACTAACGGTTTTCTCAAATTTACATAAGATATAGACATTTTTAGACAAAACTTATTATAGATAAGTTGTAGTATACTTAGAAATCTATGCAACGGATACTTATAATGTGAAAATCAAGTTCGTTTGCTTAGTCAAAAAGCCCTCGAAATTGACTGATCGTGCAGGAGAGAACTGCTCTGTTCTAGATTCTAATTTCTGTTTTGTATTGCGAGTTGAGTTTGGACCCCCGAACGGCATTCGAATTTCATGATTCAAAGACCAGTGGAAAGCTTATTAAGTCTACTTTGATTCATAATAAGGTTATATTTTACTATTTCAGCTTTAGATTGATCAAAATAGACCAAATACCCAGAGAGGTCAGATGAGGGTCAAAAGTTGTGATGAATTATCCTAGACTTAAAAGGTTTAAATCAATATATATAACTTAGGAAATTATGATGTGTAATGCATATGTATTGTGGTAAATAAGCCAAGTGAGATTAACAAAAATAGAATTTGTATGTGTTTAGGCAACGATACGCGAACAAGGAATCACGTGAAGTGTCGAGGAATGAGGAGAATTAGTGAATGTATATCCTCCTAAACTGTGAGTGGATCATTTTGCTTTATTTTCATTATTTTTACATGATTTCTTAAAGTATTTTTATTTTCTTTTTATCACTACAAAGGTTTAAAATATAAATCTTATGTGTATGCATTATTTGAAATAAGATAATTGTTAGATTTTAATTTGTTTTGAGACATAGCTTGATGTATTGAGAAAAAGGCCAGAAGGTCAAGTTGATTTATGTTTAATGAATACTTTTGATGTCTATACATATGTTTTCTTGCTGATATATTGGACTTGTATGAATACGTGGATATATGATGGCATATTGGTGATGACTGCTATGAGGATCGGGACTATTTACTATAGCTACAGGGGAGTATTCTCGGAACGACTTGAGGAGAGGTCGCGTAGGTGAGTGGAGGTTTACAGGTGGGGTTGGTATAAGGTGTTTATGTTGATAAGATTTGGAGATGAATTCGATCATCTGTGAGTCTCGTCGGATTAATCACGAATGTCACCACATGACTGCTCGAGCCAACGTCAATGGTGAGTATATTTTTCTAACTAAACCATGCATTTATTTTATTTTTTTTACATTATAAAATAAACTTTTATAAAATGGTATTCTTTTCTCTTGCATACAAAACCCACTAACGATCTTGGGATTACTCAAGATCAGAGTAATCGTCAGGAAAGGGAGCTAACTTAATGATTTTATATATACGTTTTATGTTTTTAAACTTAATTAAATATTTTAAATCAAATCGTTTTAAAATGATTTTCAAATCATGATTTTGTATTTTAAAAGAATGTTTTACTCTATAAAGTTTATATTAAGTAGTATTTATTTATTATAATACTTAATTCACTCACTGAATATATTTTAGTATTATATTCATTCTCCCTCACTTTCCAGTTTTAGGTAAGCAAGCTAGCTGAGCACGTTCGTTTGGTGGTGATCCCTTTGAATTCTAAGGGCGTCAGGTATACATCCGATCCGACTTACCTAATATTGATTATAGTCCACTGGAGATGTATTTTAACTTTTATTTGCTATTTGTTTTATACGGATTGTAACGAATTTGTAAACCACCTTATTTCTATTTCTATTTGTTTGAGTATGCATTTAAATACTTTAATAAATGATTTATGAGATGCTTTGTACATTTATAACTGTTTGTGAACTAATTGTGATATTTTTGAGAAATTTGGGTGTTTTGGAAGGAATTTCATGGGAGTGTTTAACTAATTATTTTCGAAATAGATTTTATAAAAGCCTTATAGGCTATCAAGGTGTATTATAGGATAATTGAGTATATTTTGAAAGTCTGTAGTAATTATTACGTGTGTGAGACCTACATATTAGGGTGTGACAAAAATTTTTTAATTTAAATTTAAATATTAGATTTTAAATATTTAAAATACGTTTATTTTACTAAATTATCTGAATTTAATTAAGTTAAATGTTTTAATTTAAATATGAAAAAAAAAGTTTGAATAAGATGATTATTTTATTTTTCAGTAACATTTTTTTTATTTTCTACCATATATAATTTAAATTCTATTTAACCATTTATCTCCTAATTGTCTAATGTCTTTCTTTATCATCTTCATTTTTATGTTACAATCATTAATTTAATTAAAATATTAATTTCGTATATGAGCTAAGAATCTCTCACACTAAGACCTCTTGTTAACTTTGAAGAGCTCTCTTACACCAAATTTGTACCACAAAGGAGTTTTCAAAATCTAATTTGGTTGTAAATGATAAAAATTAAAGTACATATAAATTAATAAGAATTTTATATTATTTAATTAGCTAAATATTAGAGTTTAATTTCTTTAAAACGTAAAATTTTTATTATTTATTTAATAATATAAATATTTTTATTATTTATTTAATAATTGAATTATTATAATAAATTTATATATTTACGTATTTAGAATAATATTAAATTAATTTTTTAATTTCACATTACTTTCAAAGGATAAATATTTTAAAATATTATTTAAAAATCTTTATTTTGTAAAATTAATATTTTAATATTATTTAAACATTAAAAATAAAAAATAAATATATTATTCAAATGTCAACTAAATTCAAACATTGGTCACATTCAAATTTCAAACCAGAAAAACAAAGTACCATCTATTTATTAAAGTATACGTTTTTTAAGATTAAAATTGTATCTAAACTATTAACGCTATTTATCCTAATATTTTTATTATATATCTATATATATATATATATATATATATATATATATATATTGTTGATGCAAGAAAATGTCACGGTGATTTTCTTATATCAGTAGATTTTTTTTTCTTATTGTCCCTGAACTTGAGGCTGCAAAACACAGAGAACACTTTAAGGGTAAAGCCGATTTTTCGACGAAAACCCTCCGATACTTAAGTTAATGAGGGTTTTACTTTGTGTGTGAAAAAATGTGCATGCAGGCTAAAAATAGAAAGTTCTATTGGAGAAAACGTGAGAGGAATATCCTCTCTGTGTCTTGCTGTTTTCTCTCCTTTTTTGCCTTAAAACTGTTTTGAATGTGTGCAGTTCTGTGTCTATATCCAAAATAAACCTTTTACCCTCTTTTGTGGAGTTCCTGTGTTGCTCCCGCTCAAAGTCTGTGCAAAATCCCTT
>JAVXUL010000009.1:1927393-1953936 GCA_035590515.1 Trichilia minutiflora | reverse complement strand
GACGTCTGATCCATTTTATTCTATGTTTTTGACAATCAGCACTTATCACTTCAACAGCTCCTGTCAGAGTTAACGTCTCTCTCCCTTTATAATGTCTCTGTCAGTATTTCTTTGAAATTTGTTGGCCACACCCTCATTTTCAGACTACCACGTGACTGAAATTTGTCTCTCCCTGTTCGTTCGTATCAGATACCGATCGTTCAAGTCCTTCGGTGATGAGTATGGAATGTGTAATGTTTGGGTTTTCACTGGCTACGGTAGAAATAGTGGGAGAGGAAGGAAACAAATGGGTTAGAACGAAGAAGGAAGCAATGTGCAACGTATTTGACAGATCCAACTTGAAATGTATTCCACAAATTTAAAATCAAAGTGAGAAGTTTGCAGAGAGATAGTGTGTTGTTTAGAGAGAGAAAAACAAATGGGTTAGTGGGAGAAAAACGAAGGAATTGTGTGTATTTAAAATTGGAGGGTAAAATTATTCGAAATTAAAGTTAATGAGTATTTTGGTACATATTTTTAGAAGTTGGGTATTTCGGTAAAGACCCAAAAAACATGTTATTTTGGTAAATTTCCCAAAAAGTTTCAAAGTCATTTTTTTAATAATTTTATGTAATATCTTTAAAGATTTGGTAATAATAAGATTATATCACCTAATTATAATTAGATGAATTCATATGATATAAACAAACTTAGATATTTACCAAAAATTTTCACTAATTCACTAATTTTTATATTTATTTTAACTATTTAAAATCTTTGCAATGATTAATCCAAAATTTTTAAATCATAAAAATGTGAGAAAAAATTTACTGGGCTGAGAGATACAATACAATTTTATCATACTATTACACGCTATTATTTTTCATTGAAAAAATAAAAAGTAAAATAATTTGCCATAAATTTAGGAGTTAAAATTCTGATGGGCTGCACTTGCGTAGCCAAGCTGAGTTGAGCTGGGGGAAGAGAGAGAGTTTGTGGGGTTTGAGTTTGACCAGTGAAAAACTGTACAAACAAAATCTTTCTTCATGCTACAATAACAGAACAAAACAGCAACCGATCTGTTCTGTTCTTTCTCTCCACTCCTTCATTTTTGTTCCCTTTTCTTGTCTGAGATAGACAAAAGTAGAACTAAACCCAGAAACAAAAACGCCCAAAACTGAATAGCGCATGTACTTTTGACAGAGTTTCTTTCACTTTAACTCCCAGATTCATTCGTCCAGTATTAATCTTTATCCCTTTTCTCTCGTTATTTCGTTTTAGTCAATCACTTTTTGATCACTTCTTTATATGTATATCTAGGTGTGAGAAACTGGTTATATATTCTTAGATTGTTGAACTTGATGTTGTCTCTCTTCTGTTCTGCTTTTAGATCATTTCGACTTTGAAGGAACAGCTGGGAGCTCCGGGTAAGTGTAATAGGGTTATGATTTACATGTAGAGTTGGTTTTCATGTTTGTTTTGTGTGAGTTTCGATCATTTTGAGATGTAAGTTTTATGTTTTTCTGAAGATCATGTAGTGGCTAGACATGGGTGTTCTAAATTTTTATGATTTTTTGTTGGCAGCATCACTTATAGTTGGAATTTGATTGATTTGTAGTGATTTATTGCTTATTCCAAAGGAATTGACTTGGAATATGTTGAGAAATGATGGTTTCTATTAGATTCAAAAATGGGGTGTGTTTTGGGGAGAGAGGTATCCTCGGGGATAGTTTCTGAATCTAAGGCGGTCAGTAACTTGAGTGTTGAATCTGGTAATCATAAAGTTGAAAATGTTTTGGCAAAGAAGATTGATGGTGATGTTGTAGAGGTTCGAAACAATGAGACCCAGAAGGAGGAGGAGAAAGTGGTTGATGGGGAGAAAAAAACAAGGGGGGAGAGGAGAAGGTCAAAGCCAAACCCCAGGTTGAGTAATCCACCTAAGCATTTGCGTGGTGAGCAGGTTGCAGCTGGATGGCCACCATGGCTTACAGCGGTTTGTGGAGAGGCACTTAATGGGTGGATTCCACGAAGGGCAGACTTGTTCGAGAAAATTGATAAGGTGGGTCTGGTCTTCTTGGAAGTATGCTGTCAATTTAGTTTGAATTAAAACAGAAAAGTTAACAAGTCATGTTTGTGAGATGGATAATTTTGCAGAATTCCCATCATCAATGTCTGTCTCAAATGATGTGACACAAATGTTCTTGATATTAACAGTGTTATGATGGTCAATTAGCATTTTAATGCAAGCACCTGGTTGGTTACATCATTTGAGATGGAGGTTTTGCAATGGCATAAAATGGCCCTTGATTTTGTCTTTCATCGGTTTAGTTCTGTTTAATGTTTCTGAAGTTGACGTGTTTCTTCAAATATTATTTTTTCCTTGTAAATTGTAGATTGGGCAAGGAACGTATAGCAATGTGTACAAAGCTAAAGATATATTAACGGGTAAAGTTGTTGCACTAAAGAAAGTGCGATTTGACAATTTGGAACCTGAGAGTGTTAAATTTATGGCTAGAGAGATTCTCATATTGCGAAGATTGGATCATCCAAATGTTGTGAAGTTGGAAGGTTTGGTGACGTCAAGGATGTCATGTAGTTTGTACCTGGTATTTCAGTATATGGAGCATGATTTGGCTGGACTTGCTGCAAGCCCTGAAGTGAAGTTTACAGAGCCACAGGTATACCCCATCCTGTATCTAATCAAAATTAAAGAGCAAATAACAGTAAAATTCCTTTGTTGGTTATACACTATACAGAAATGTGCAGGCTGACGGCAAAAGTTTTTTTATTTGTAGGTTAAATGTTACGTGCATCAACTGCTTTCTGGACTTGAGCACTGCCACAACAATGGTGTACTTCATCGGGACATTAAAGGGTCAAATCTTCTTATTGATGATGGTGGAGTGCTTAAAATAGCTGATTTTGGTTTGGCATCTTTCTTTGATCCGAATCATAAGCATCCCATGACTAGTCGAGTGGTGACTCTATGGTATCGACCTCCAGAGCTGCTTCTTGGCGCTACTGATTATGGTGTGGGTGTTGACCTGTGGAGTGCTGGCTGCATTTTGGCAGAGCTGTTAGCTGGAAAACCTGTTATGCCAGGTCGTACAGAGGTAACTTCTTAACTTTCTGCTTTGGCTTTCATCTTTGATTTTTATGGCTCTGTAGTGAATTTACTCTTGAAGAATTTGATGGTTTATTGTATTGAAGCAATGATGTGTCAGCCTAAGCAATGATTTCTATGGGTATGTAATATTATTGGATGGGAAGTAGAAATATTTATCATGAATTATGAATATGTGAATGTTTGTTGTAGGGAACATTTATTAGTTTTACTGATATTGACAATCATCTTTCATGCTACTTAGGTAGAGCAATTACATAAGATATACAAGTTATGTGGTTCACCTACGGAAGAATACTGGAAAAAATCAAAGTTGCCAAACGCAACCTTATTTAAGCCTCGAGAGCCTTACAAAAGATGCATACAAGAGACATTTAAAGATTTTCCACCATCATCACTGCCCCTTATTGAAACTCTTCTAGCAATTGACCCAGCAGAACGTCTGACAGCGATAGCTGCATTAAACAGTGAAGTAAGTTATTATTTTTCTACTTTCTGTTACCAATTTTTCAGACTCATGGTTCCATTTTTAGTGTCACCTGCCACAGTCCTTCATTTTTGATTTGTATTAGCAAAGATCCCAATGTCATGCTAGAAAGGAAGCACATTGAAATGATGATAGACTACATTGTTTATATAAGACATTGTTCTGCTGGAAATCTAAATGTGTTCTTTTTTAACTGAGATTGGGCACAAATTAGACAAATTCTAACTAAATTACCAACCAAGCACAAACTTGAAACAAAAGAACTTCAAGATGTTGTAATATGTATAGGATTTATTAGTTATTATAATCAGAAGTCTCATATTTTTGCTTTTGTAAATTGTACAACCTTTGAGTTGATTGCCAAATTTAATTGCTGAATATGAGTGAGATAGCCTTATAGCCTACCTATGTTTTGGCATTTGAAACTGTGTATGCATTCTTCCATTGGGACCGGGAAATGGTTGGGGTTAAAGAATAAATAGGTCTTTGATCCTATTAAAGAAGTCATACTTCGCCAATACTTTTGTTTTTAAGATCTTTTTAAAAGTGTTCACCAACTATAACCATGATGGCTTAGAGCGTCCATTAACTATCATTATCTTTGTCATCCTGATGCAGTTCTTCAAGACAGAACCTTATGCTTGTGAACCTTCTAGTCTCCCTAAATATGCCCCAAGTAAGGAGATGGATGCTAAACGACGAGATGATGAGGCTAAGAGGTAAGTGCATTTTACTTTGCCTTTGATTTCCAATTATTTCTTCATGGTTTCTTCTAGAATATTGTGCATATTTCTCTTTGCATGTCTTTTTTGTATGATTTTACAGACTAAGAGCTGCTAGTAAAGCCCAGGGTGATGGTGCAAAGAAGACACGAACACGTTATCGTGTTAGGGCAATGCCTGCTCCAGGGGCCAATGCTGAACTTCAATCTAATGTTGATGTATGCTCCATTGTCTGCTTCTATATAATAAGTCATTTATCTTATATGTTTAGGTGCTTGGCACCACATTATGGAAAACAATATTTACTTGTAATGCTGTGCTTGCTATTTCTTGTCGTGATTGTTATTGCTTCCTTGTTTATTTTTCCCTTTTTTCTTTTTTAAATATATATTTGTCTGTCTTGCTGTCCCAGTTGTTCTACAGGTCTCACACAATAGTCAATTTAGCAGTAATGGATAATCTTGTTTGTTCGGATTCACAGACCTATGTGCAATCTTTTCTCTGGCAAACAATTGTTTGGAAATTCAACACGTGCTGTTGATCCAAAATGACTCACATAGAGCTTAAGGGGTTGTAAATTGGAACTAAATTGATTTCTAGGAAGATCTCCTTCCTTATGTGTAACTTGTTGCTTTGACTGAGCTGAAAGTACACTTGTGACCCAATTTTAGTTTCTTTGAATTTTTTTTGGTGTTACTTATGTTGGTTGTTTTCACTAAACAGAGGCGGCGTCTAATCACACATGCAAACGCAAAGAGCAAGAGTGAAAAGTTTCCTCCTCCACATCAGGATGGAGCTCTAGGCTTTCCCGTGGGTGCATCACATCATATTGATCCTACCTTCATTCCCCCGGATGTCCCATTCAGCACTACCTCATTCACATACTCGAAAGAACCAATCCAAACTTGGTCAGGTCCCTTGGTTGATTCCACCAGTGTTGGTGCACCAAGGCGAAAGAAGCATGCATCTGTTGATTCACGAGAATCATCAAAACCTCCAAAAGATAAAGGTAGCAATTCCCAAAGTAAAGGAAAGAAAAGCATTATTTGAACTTTCTGTGCATATATCAAGAAGCACTTCTGCAGAACTAGCAGTATGCAATTACCCACAGTTTCACAAGAGAGGCTTTGCTGCTACTAGACATGAAGGTAATTGTTGAGCGCCATTTCTTCTCCCATGCAAGGCCAAATTCTGAAATTGTTTGGTTAGCTAGAGTATATTCCAGGGGTGAAATTATTTTTTTTATTCTGATATTTTAATGTTACACTTAACAATTTCTTTTGCCTCAGAAGTCAAAGATACAAAAGTGTCTGCTCTATTTTGTTGGGAAGGTGAGACTTCTGGATTTTTATGTACATTATGTTTTTTCTTTTGACAGATTGTTAAAGCTTATAAAAATTATTCAGAACTTCATACTCGATGGAACCATTGAAAATTATTATTGGCATTGTTTTGCTTTACAATAAAAGGGATTTCAAGTTCAGCCCCTCTCACTGATTAACATAAAACCTTGGCAGCTTTCTGCACAGTTGCTGTTAGTTCGTTTAAATGGTAAATATTTTTTGACAATTCTGAATTATAAAATGAGAAATAAAAACTAAAATAAAAAGGCACGTATTTGGTAATGGTTCTTAATTGACGCATAGAATATTTCTCAAGAGTCAAGTGTGCACGGCAAACTTATTAAAGAAGCCAAATGTGCTTAACTTGCAGAGGAACGCGACTTGCAGAAGAAGGGAAAACGAAGGGGGAAAGAATTACTATAAATATATTAAAAAAAAAAATTTATTTAACTTTGGGGCTTTACTTTTATTTTGATAATTCAATTTTTATTTATTATTTTTTAATGTGTAGTGTTTATTAAAGGAAAAAAAAAAGAAAACAAACTATTTATAAATTTAAATTATTTTTTAATTTTAATGTGAGCAAAATTGAACACTAACTAAACCAATTCATACTTACAATTCAAAAATAATTGATTGAATTGGATAAAAACAAATTAAATTTTAAATAGCTTCCATATTAATATAGCAATAAACTACTCAAATTATCTTTTAATATAATTATTTTGAAAATATATATTTATATGGAATATAATGTTGAAATACTAGAAAAAAAATTACAATTTTGAAAAAATTAGAATAAAAGGAATTAGAATTTCTAATAAAAGATTTGCAAAATAAATAAATTAATTAAAAACTCTAGAAAAAACCTCCCCAAAAGGCTTGATAAATCTCTTTACGGACTACGGAGGAGAACATCACCGAGTGACCGAACTGCTCACTCTCTCTCTCTCTATCTCACTCTCTCTCTCCATATATTTTACAAGTTCGACAAAAACTTCACGAGAAGCTCACTCGCTTAATCTTTTCGGCAAAAAGAAGAATCAAACCTTGAAATACAAGTTGTATAGATGGGAGACGAAAATAATCCAGCAAGCAATGTGGCTCGAGCCATTGCTGTTGCTCTTGACTGGAACTCAACTCCTGAAGTTCGGAAAGCGGCCGTCTCTTACCTTGAATCCGTACTTTCTTTCTTTATCTTTTCGGGATTTTTAGTTTTTAGTTTCTAGATGTATATGTATTTTATATTCTGGTTCGTTCAGTTGATATGTATATTCTGATCAAAAGATGATGTTTCGGACTGTCCTCGATGATTGATATGCTAAAAGGTGGTGAATTTGTGAGCTATTTGTTTTAAATTTTATTGAGTTTCGGGGATTTAGTAAAAGGATTGCTGTGAAATTTGAATATGTGGTAAACTTTGAAATTTTGATGGCATAGAATGGTTTGAAATATTTAAAGGCGGTAAATTATTATGAACTTTGTTGATTTTCGGGCTTTTAGAAAAACGGTACTGGTGATTGGGCTCCATAGTTGGTATTATGCTTATTTGCCGTGAAATAGAGTAATTTGAATGATTTGTAGGGTTTGGTAAGAAAGGAAAGCTGGATTGCTATGATTTCAGCTTCTTAAAAGTATCAAATTTGTGAACATTTTTATGAGGGTGATGAGGAATTGGTTCAGGTTTAAGATTTAAACAAAGGGGTGCTAGTAATTGGAATTTTAGAGTCAATACTGTGTACTTTTTTTGCTGAAATGTAGCCTTAATTGGTTTGTTGATTCTTGTAAATCACTCTATCTTGTACACGGTTTTAAAGTGTGCAGTTCTTTGTGGGCTTGAAAAATAATCTTATACGCTTTGATGTTTTGTGAAGGATGAATTATTCATTTTAGTTCAATTATTGTGTGCGCTTTTTCTTTTTATAGATAAATGGTACTTATTATTTGCTTTCTTATACTTGTAGGTGAAAACAGGAGATATACGATTTCTGGCAAGCACATCATTCCTTCTAGTAAAAAAGAATTGGTCTTCTGAAATACGGTTACATGCATTTAAAATGCTCCAGGTTTGTTAAGTTATCCTATCATTGCTGTGAATCTAGCATATCCCATTTGATGAACTTGGTATTGTTGGGACTCTTTGTATGCTATAAGAAATCATCTCTGATGTGTTATAAAGCTTGGTGGATACTTTCCAGAGCACTGAATCTTATAGGGAGGAGACCTCCTATGCTTGTGCAATGTAAATGTGGGTAAAGTACATATTTTCAGATGCCACACTAAACAACTTTCTGTTAGTATATATGAAGTCCTTGTGTTTTTCGTTTCTTTTATTACCTAATTACAAAGCCGACCTCAGTTATCTGAGAATAAGTTTCTGGCTTTCTGTGCCTTTCTATCTGAAGTGGTTGTACTGTTCATTCTGTTGAATATAAAATTGACACTCACATGGTTTCAAGACTCATCTGTTAATTAACTGATATAACTAATGGGTGTTTAAAGTTTGAGGATAATTTGAGTGGCTTGACTATAGCATATGTATCCTTCTACAGCATTTGGTCAGATTAAGGTGGGATGAACTGAGTCCTACAGAACATCGGGACTTTGCAAATGTTACAGTTGATTTGATGGCTGAGATTGCAGATCCTTGTGAAGAATGGGCCTTAAAGAGTCAGACAGCCGCCCTTGTTGCTGAGGTTTTCATCCTATCTTCTTGACTGTTGTTTAAGCTGTTCATAGTGATAACAGTTTCAATGTTGCAGTGCTCATCTGTTTTGGTTTCTATCAGATATTTAGAAGAGAAAGCCTAAATCTGTGGCAAGAGCTGCTTCCTTCTATAGTTTCGCTATCTAGCAAGGGTCCCATTCAGGTATGTCAACTTAATCCTGCTTTACTGTAAATCTTTTGCTTTCTTATATTTTACAGGTACTCCTACCTGACTTTTCCCCTCCTTATATTAGGCTGAGTTGGTTTCCATGATGCTAAGGTGGCTTCCTGAAGATATTACTGTCCACAATGAAGATCTGGAAGGTTTGTGGTGAAATGCCTTGGATATATTCTTTAGTGTCTCCAAGGAAATGCGTCATTCACTCCCCCTTTTTGGTCTTCCACCTCCTACTTTTAGCCTACCAATTAAAGCCTTAATTTGGTGGGATTCTTCTTTATTGGGTCTTTTATATCATCATACTTCTGTCGTTCTTGTTTGGAAGAAGATTTTGCGAACAACTTATGTTAGAATTTTACTGTTATTCTATCTGTTACCCTGATTTTGGATGTATTATTTAGGTGATCGGCGCAGATTACTGTTGCGAGGGCTTACTCAATCTTTGCCTGAAATTTTGCCTTTATTGTACAGTGTATGCTCATTCTTTGTCTTCACTACTAATTATTTATTTTAGCATTATTCTGATGTCTACTTTCTTGGTACAGTTACTGGAAAGGCACTTTGGGGCTGCATTAAGTGAAATTACTAGGCAACAGCTGGACCTTGCAAAACAACATGCTGCCACAGTAACAGCTACTTTGAATGCTATAAATGCATATGCAGAGTGGGCTCCCATGCCTGATCTCGCTAAATATGGCATCATTCATGGGTATGATAATCTTTCTTGCAGTTCTCAGAGATTCTAATTTCGATTCATTGGTCAGGATTTTTTTTTTTTCTCTCTCTCTCACTCTCTCCCTATTGCTTTCTCTCATATCAGATGTGGTTGCTTACTTTCTTCTCCTGACTTTCGTCTTCATGCTTGCGAGTTTTTCAAACTTGTCTCATCAAGGTATATATTAGAACTCTTATGCAGTTAATATTTTCCTTTTCCTGGCAGAGCACTCTTATGACTACTGAATTTTCAATGTGAATTACAGAAAGAGACCTGCTGATGCCTCTGCTTCTGAATTTGAGTCTGCAATGCTTGATGTCTTTAAGATCCTGATGAAAGTTTCCAGTGAATTTTTGCTGAGATCTGGGACAAATGTTGAAGTTATAGATGAGAATGAGTTTGAGTTTGCTGAATATATATGTGAGAGCATGGTGTCTTTGGGTACTTCCAACTTGCAATGTATTGCAGGTGATGGCACTGTACTCTCTTTGTACCTACAGCAGGTAATTCCTATAGCCTAGCCTTCTTCTGGAATGATTCAAGGCTTTGACTTGAAATTTATCCTTTGGAATCTCCTATATCATTTGTCGCATCTTAATTCTTGTACCTTGCTCTGAATGCTCACATCTTCAGAGCCATCTTTCTAATCTTGTTGTTTCTTTGTTCACTAAATCAAGGCCTTTAGGAATTTTCATTAATGCCACCTTTACAATTTTTCCGTTCTATCATTGTTCAATTGAGCAGTTTTGGCTTCTGATATCAGAGTCCTATGAATGAACAATTGATGGAGCACAAAAGTTTGCACCTGCCTGATTCAGAATGGAAATTCATGCATATGACCATTGCATTTGATGTCTTAAACGTTTATAATTGAGCTGCATTGAAAATGTTTTTGACATGAGAAAAGAAAATTCTCATTCATTAAAAACATTAGGGTACACGGTAACTTATATAGAAACTATACTATCAACCTTATAATTAAAATTCTTAAATTAGTGGAGATTCAAATATAACTAAAACTCCTAAATTAGTTGAGATCCAACTATTACGGAATGTTATGTCCCCTTCAAGCTAAATAAAATAAAAATCAAAAGAAAATCAGTTTTTCTAAAATAAAAAATAGAATAAATTATTAAAATAAAATAAATGTTATTTCCTAAAATAGCCTCTATAATTCAAGATTCCCCTTCAAGCTAGCGAATAGGTATTCTTCATTCCCATTTTGGAAAATAGAACTACTCAACCCTTTGGTAAGAACATCAACAAATTGACCATTTGTTATCATGTAAGGTGTACAAATCAGTTCACTTTCTAAGTTCTCTTTGAGAAAGTGTCTGTCAACTTCAATGTGTTTCGTTCAGTCATGTTGTACTAGATTTTGAACTATATTGATTGTAGATTTATTATTGCAATAGAGTCTCATAGGACCATCCCGTTTAATCTTCAAATCGTCAAGAATGATCTTCAACTAAAGTAATTCACACACACCCTGAGTCATCTCTTTGAATTCAACTTATGCACTTGACCAAGCTATGACACTTTGTTTTTTACTTCTCCACATTACAAGATTCCCACCAAGAAAGGTGCAATATCTTGATGTTGATCTTTTATCGACAATTGATCCAGCATAATCAATATCAGTGTAGGCTTCAAGTAACAATCTTCCATTTCTTTTGAACAAGATTCCTTTTTCTTGGTGTTCTTTTGAGATACTGTAGGACTCTATGAGCTGTTTGTAAATGGACTTCCTTCGGATTGTGCATAAACTGACTTATCACATTCACTGCATGTGCTATATCCAATTGAGTGTGAGACAAATAAACGAGCCTCCCTACAAGGCGTTGATACATTTCTCTGTCTACTATAGCGTCCTCCTCTGCTCTCTCAAGTTTAAGATTAGGATCGATGATAGTACTTGCTGGTTTGTAGGCAATCATACCAATTTTCTTAAGAAGATCTGTGACATACTTATATTGACAGAGAAAAATTCCCTACCTAAAGTGAGCAACCTCAATCCTAAGAAAATACTTCAAACTCCTTAGCCAAATATTGACTCAAGACCTGTTTCTACTTAACATCATCTCCTGTCACTATTATGTTGTCAACATACCCCAAAAGAGCTGTAACTCCCCTTGAAGAAGAGTGTTTAATGAACAATGTGTGATCCCCTTGGCTTTGTTTGTATCTCATAGCCAATATCAATCTTGCAAATCTTGCAAACCATACCCGTGGTGATTGCTTAAGGCCATATAATGCCGTTTTTAATTTACACATAGTATGAGCAGCCAAGTTCTTCCCATATCCTGGTGGAACCTTCATGTAAATTTCTACCTCTAGTTCCTTATGTAAGAAACCATTATTGACATCAAATTGCTGTAACTCCCAACCATAATTAGTTGCAAGTGATTATAGTACCCTAATTGTGTTTATCTTTACAACAAGAGCAAAGGTCTCTAAATAATCAATTCCATAGGTTTGGGTATACCCCTTGGCTACTAACCGTGCCTTGTATCTCTCAATTGACCCGTCTGCTTTATATTTCACCATATACACCCATTTACAGCCCACCGGTTTCTTTCTCGCCAGTAACTTCACCAACTCCTAAGTCTTATTCTTTTCGAACGCTTCCATCTCCACATGCATAGCTTATTTCCATTTTTCATTGGAGAAATCCTTAGATAAAGTGGTGGGAATGGTGATAGTATTTAGGCTTACAAGAAAGGCTCTACGAGATGGTGAAAAATTCTTAACTGACAAAAAATTTGTTAGAGGGTATAATGGCTGTTTTTTACATTTTCTGGTTCCTTTCCTGATGGCAATTGGAAGGTCTAGATCCTGATTATCATTATCAACATGAGATTTAGATTCATCTTGCAATCAATGATTAGAAATTATTACCTCATTCAAAGGATCCAAGTTGGACTCTTGGACCTGCATAGATTCAAGGACAACCTTCTTTCTTCTTGCGTATACCTTGTCAAATTTCACATTACCAAGAGCAAAATCAGACTTGGGTTCAATTATAGGTGTAGATTCAGGTAATGGTTCAGAAGGACTCGTTTCAGGTAAGAGTTTAGAAGGACTCATAGGCACATGATTAGGACAGAATGATCCTGAAGGTGTGGGTAAAGAATCTGATGTGTTAGACATAGGAATTGATAATAGGAAGTCTTTCTTATCTTCCCTAATTGAACACTCCCCCTGAAGATAAGGATTGGTAAAATAAGATTCCTTTTCATTGAATGTGACATCCATGGAGATATAAAATTTCTTTGACAGAGGGTGGTAACACTTATTCCCTTTTTGAGTTGAAGAATAGCCCACAGAGACACATTTTGGAGCCTTTGGATCTAATTTTCCCTTGTTTTGACTATAACAATGGACAAATGACTCGCACCCAAATATGAGTGGCTATAAGAATTGCTTCCCCCCAAAAGGCCTTAGACAAATTGTTTTGAAACAACAAAGCTCTAGTTTTTTCAAGAAGGTGACCATTCTTCCTTTCTACTATCCCGTTTTGTTTTGCGGTATTAACACAAGACGATTCATGCACTATACCTTCTCTTTGGAAATATAGGGTAAGGTTTTGATTGAAATAGTCACTGGCATTATCTAACCTGATTCTTCTGATTTTGATTTCAAACTAATTTTTTATCATGGAGCAGAAATTTGGGAACATTGTACTAACATCAGACTTGTGTTTAAGTAGAAAAATCCATGTAACCTGTGTACGATCATCAATAATAGAAATAAACTATCTTGTCTCAGACACACCAAAAATAGTAGATGCCCAAATGTCACTGTAGATAAGATAGAAAGGAACAATGCTTCTTTTATTACTAATTGGAAAATATACACGCTTGTATTTAGTAAGTTCACACACCTCACAATGAAAAGTTTCAACGTCTAAACCTTTAAATAAAGAGGAAAATAGAATTTTAATAATCCTAAATGATGGATGTCTAAGTCGACAATGATGAAGTAAATTTATTTCTTTATTGGTTAAGACAAACTCTAATATGAAAGAAGAGGAAAATCTGCTTTTAGTCATGTTCAACTGACTTCGTGCTTGAAGATAGTAGAGGTTATTCCTTTCTCCAGCATGTCCAATTATCCTCCCCAAACCCTTATTCTGAAATATACAATTATTATTGTCAAAAATCACATAATTATATAAATCTCGAGCAAGTTTTTGTATAGAGATTAGGTTCGTAGACAATTTAAAAACATGAAGGACATTTTTCAAAGTCACTGATGAACTTATTTTGACATTCCCATAATCTGCTACAATAGTCAAAGATTCATCAACTATGGCTATTTTCATATTACTTAGACATGGGGTGTAGGTTAAAAAAATATTTGATGATTTGATCGTATAGGTTGTTGCTCCTGAGTCTATGACCCAAGAGTTTGTAAGAATTTTATCTGAGATATTGAATCCAATGGAAGATGGAAACTTACCTGAATATACCAAAGAACAACTACCTGATGATCCTTTATTTTTTCCAAGGCTATTGATAAGTGATTTTATCTCGGCTGAAACCACTTAGTTCCTACGATATTGCTTCACTTTGTGAACCTACAGTAATATGGACCTGGCCATTGTTCTGTGATTGATCTTCGTTTTTACTCCATTCTCGACTTGGGGCCTTTCCATGAAGCTTCCAACATGTGTCATGGGTGTGGCAATACATTTTGTAGTGATTGCACCATAATCCATCCCGATCGTGGTTCTTTGGCTTACCATCTTTTTCTCCTTCCATTGTAGTTCCTTTCTCAGCGTTTGTGGCTGATTTGTTGTTATTGATAACTAGTATAGCCAAACTATCAGTTGTTTGTGGCTCAAGCATCAACCCTTTTCTATTTTCTTCACTTCGGATTATAGTCAAAATTTTGTTAAAGCTTGAAACCTCATGCTTTCCAAGAATTTGTATTCTTACTTGATCAAATTCTAGATTAAGTCTAACAAAAAAATCTTAAACCTTGTCTTGTTCAATAAAGTCCTTTAGAACTACTGCATCATCTAAGCATTTTGTTTTTATCACATGATAATGATTCAATTCTTGCCACAAGGATTTTAGTTGATTTGCATATTCAGTAACTGTCTTATTCCCTTATTTTGCAGCCATAGTTTTAACCTTGACCTCGTACACTTGAGAAGCATCTTTGGCTTTGGAATATGTCTACTGAATTGCATCCCATATGTCCTTCGTAGTATCCAAAAACATACAAGTGTCACTTATTTTTAAGTCATGGAGTCCCATAGCCATGCCATAATCATGGAGTCTTCCTTATCTTATGCTTCAAATTTAGGATCCCGTAGTTTAAGATTTATTCCCATAAGATGGCTAATCTTTCCTTTTCCCTTTAATATTGTGTGAATAAGTTGAGACCCTAGAGGTAATTTTTTCCATTTGACCTATAAGAAGCCTGAATATTCTACAGTTCTCTTGCTTGTTAGGGTCTGATCACTGCTTCCGATTGAGCTGTGGTGGTAGTCTCCCCTATTTCTAACATCTTGATCAGCGACAATTCAATAATAAAGTTGAGCAGTTAAAGTGAGATAAGAGATTGGCTATAAAGGCCAACAAAGATCTGGGTAAAGATGATAAATTGGCAATGAAGGTCAACCAAAACTTCACAAGGTATTTGGTAATGAAGGCCAAAAACCTTAAAAAACCTAGAAAGAGCCTGAATATGATGACTTGAGAAGAGAAAATTCTCATTCATTAAAAATATTAGGGTACATGACAACTTATATATAAACTATACCACCAACCCTATAATTAAAATTCTGAAATTAGTGAATTTTCAAATATAACTAAAACTCCTAAATTTGTTGAGATCCAAATATTACGGAATCTCCCTTATTTAAAATAAAAAACAGAATAAATCATTAGAATAAAATAAATGCTATTTCCTAAAATAGGCTCTATAATCCGACAGTTTTTAGTCTAACCCAATCCCTGTTTCACAAGGTTGAGATATACGTTACATAAATTCAATGTAACAAATTTTTGTAGGTCAGTCCCTAGCTTTTCATATCCTTGTACTTTCACCATATAATTTTCTGATGTTCAAACTGTATCTTTGATATCTTGTACTGTTTCTTTGTACCTTCTACTATTGTTAACCAAAATAGTTGCTACATATTTTTTACTGCTGTTAAAGTAAAATATTAATATGATTCATTGTTTTCTCCTTTATGTCTTTGTCCGTGCATTGTGCTTGTCTTGAATCTAAATGGTAGATTGGAAACCATATGTTTTCTTTTTCTTCCCGGTGCTAGATCTTATTTGGCTGTCAGAAGCATCAATTAAAAATAAAAAAGGAGCAGTCTTCTGTCTTTTTTATGATTTTTTTTAATTCTCTTATGTTTCTGTAAAATCTTAGTTTGTGAGTTTAATATGGACTTTGGATGCATAATAATTGCATTATGCAATTTAACTTTTCTGATGTCCTTGCAGATGCTGGGGTATTTTCAACATTTTAAGCTATCCCTTCATTTCCAATCATTGTTGTTTTGGCTGGTACGTAAACACTTTTTCATATTATTTTATTTGATGACAGAGGCTGGATGTTGGCATAGTTATCTTTGAACATTTCTCATGTCTGCTTTCTTTTGCAGGCATTAATGAGAGATTTGATGTCAAAGTCCAAAGTTGTGCACTCGACTCGGGATGGATCAGCCATTAATACAGCAGACTCTAGCTCTGGGCAGGTTGATAGTGAAAAGAGAAAGATTTTAAGTTTTGTGAATGATGATATTTATGGTGCAATTCTAGACATATCTTTCCAGCGCACTGTCAAGAAAGAAAAAGTTCCTTCTAGAACAGCCTTTTCTCTGGGGGCATTAGAGTTGTGGAGTGATGATTTTGAAGGCAAGGGTGATTTCGGCCAGTATCGAGCTAGACTGGTATATCTTACAAGGATCTGACTTGAATGTTTTGTTTTCTGCCTCCAACATCAATACCCTTTTGATGTGGCAGGTTTTTATCAGTTGGAATTCATTATTTTTGTTTTGTACCTGCTGCACTTGTCTCACACGCACCGCACATGCACACACATATATTTTGATTTATTCAAAGTTTTATTGGAGTGCTAGGTTTTATGTACATTTTGGCATTGTTGGGCCAGGGACCCCAATTTGCCGGCTGTCATGCACTTTTTATTTCGTTTCTTCAGCAGTAGCTTCAATTCGGTATAGAGAGATGTCAGAGTACCCTTGGAATTTTGCTCATACATGGACATGTTATCTCTTCAAATCTTGTTATCTACATCTTAGGATGGTGATTAATTATGTTGCACATATTTTCTGATGCAGTGAATAACATGAATAATTATTTGATATTGTGTGCGCTAATAGTTAATATATTGAGATTAGCTTGTGATTTCAATTTAAGTGTCTTACCTTCAGAGTCATCAGCCATAGTTCAATGCTCATTCCATGAAGCTTACTCATCAGTATTGAGTCCATTTAAGTGCTATCCATATCTCTTTTCCCCTATATAAAAAAAAAAAATTACATTTGAGATTAGCTTTTGATTTAGTTTATCTTTTCAATGACATTTTTTTGACGCATTATTACTTAATGCAGTTGGAACTGATCAAATTAGTTGCCTCTAATAAGCCCCTCATAGCCGGTGTCAAAGTTTCGGAAAGAATTACTGCAATCATTAACAGTCTCTTGATATCTCCCATGCCTACTCAGGTTTGACTGCTTATACTTATTATTGAATCAATTCATGGGCACCTATCTATCAGATTCTCCAAGCTGTGAAGGTTTTAACTTTTCAGTTAGTACTTTTTGTTTGTTATTTAAGCACTTCTTTTCCAAAATGTAGGGTTTAGCTATAATGGAAAGCATGCAATCAGCCCTAGAGAATGTTGTTGGTGCAGTTTTTGATGGATCAAATGAATTTGTTGGGACTGATTCTGAAGTTCATGCTGCGCTGTGCAGAATATTTGAAGGTTATTTTGTGCCTGTGTTTGATTATAAATATCTGACACTCATTTTCATAGGTTTTGCTGAAAATTATCTGGTTATTTGGTTGAAGGTTTACTTCAGCAACTTCTTTCTCTGAAATGGAGTGAGCCAGCTCTTGTCGAAGCTCTTGGGCACTATTTAAATGCATTGGGTCCCTTTCTGAAGTATTTCCCAGATGCTGTTCGGAGTGTGATCAACAAACTATTTGAGCTTCTAACCTCACTTCCTTTTGTTGTCAAGGTTCCTTTCTTTTATAAACTCCAACTTTTGCCTTCATATCTAATTGATGATGATTACAAAGTGGATCAAAACTTTCCTTCCATTACCAGCCATTTGCTTGCTTGCAGGATCCTTCATCGAGTAGTGCACGGCATGCAAGGTTACAAATTTGTACATCATTTATTAGAATAGCCAAAGCTGCTGATAAAAGCATCCTACCTCATATGAAGGTGATTTCTGGCTCTCTTATTGGGAAAGTGATGATAATATAACACTTAATTATGCTAACCAGTCTGATTTTTTGGAATTAATCCTAATCTAGTTGTAGGCATAGTCTATGTGGGACACAACAAAACATGTGGAAGTTATTCATGCATATGTGACCAGAAAGAAGTTTTCTGTTGCAACTAGATTCTGATTAATGCTAATATGGATCTGCTTCTTATGCTATTCATAGTCATTGGAAATCAATAGAACAGCTCCTATAGGAGCTTTTCTGAAACAGAGATAAAATAGTTCCGAAATGAGAATTTATTACAAATGCATGACAATGAATTCCATGGTAATTATAATTAACATTCCCCATAAACATAATGTCTTCAAAACCTTATAGTGATCATATGTTTGCCTTTGACTGAAAGAAAATTTTGGGGAAGATATCAGGTCTAACTTTATCTTATTGTTTTCTATACAGGATATAGCTGACACCATGGCATATTTGCAAAGAGAAGGTTGTTTGCTTCGTGGTGAACATAATCTTCTAGGTGAAGCATTTCTTGTTATGGCTTCTGCTGCTGGGTAATTACTTACCATAAGCTGGCATTCCATCTGTGTCTATATCAGTTTTCTAGTTTTCTAGTTGACTGTTGTAAACCTCCAATTTGGTGCAGGATTCAGCAGCAACAAGAAGTTTTGGCCTGGTTACTTGAACCTCTGAGCCAACAGTGGATGCAGCTGGAGTGGCAAAATAATTATTTGTCTGAGCCACTAGGTCTTGTACGTTTGTGCTCTGATACACGATTTATGTGGTCACTTTTTCACACTGTAACATTCTTTGAAAAGGCGCTGAAGAGAAGTGGAATTAGAAAAGGCAATTTGAATTTACAAAACAGCTCTGTAGAAAATTCTACTCTCATGCATCCAATGGCTTCTCATCTTTTGTGGATGCTGCCTCCTCTCCTAAAAGTATGCATTTTGCTATTATTCCCTCACAATTTTGAGTTTCCTCATGTTTATTGCTCTTTAAAATTACTAAATATGGATTCATCTTAAGTGGCAGTGAGTTCTCCTTGTGCACAATGTAGTAATCATTTTTTTTCTTTTACTTTGCAGCTTCTTCGTGCTATACATTCCATTTGGTCTCCATCCATATCTCAAATATTGCCTGGAGAGATAAAAGCTGCAATGACCATGAGCGATGTTGAGCGGTTCAGTCTTCTTGGTGAAGGTAATCCTAAATCGTCAAAGGGTACTTTAACCTTCACGGATGGATCGCCATTCGATACAAGGAAGGAAGGATATGGAGAGCCTAATGAATCTGATATACGAAATTGGTTAAAAGGCATCCGAGACAGTGGGTATGTATGATATTAAGCTTGCAGGTTTTTAACTTGTTCTGTATATTTTTTGGAGTGCAGCCAACTGATTCCAATTAAAAAGGTGTACCATCATTCATTCCATCCAAGCCATTTGCATCTTAAGCAAACCTTTCATAGAACAATTTTGTGTTTTATGCATGCTTCTAGAGAGACAAACTCCATAAACATGCAACTGGGATAATTTTAAACTTTAATAAGGTGTGTATAATAGATTTATATGATGTTCTGACTGTTAAGGAAGAAATACCTGATCCATTACTAGCTAAGCGAAAGGAAGCATAGAGTTAAAGAAAAATTAAGCAAGTTGTTCTCATTTACTATTTATTCCTTGTCTTTCTAGTTTCTTGGTTATTCTTTGCCCTTTATTGCTAACACAACTAACTAAATTTCAGGTATAATGTACTGGGACTGTCAGCAACCATTGGAGATCCATTTTTTAAATCTTTGGACTCCAATTCTGTTGCTGTTGCACTGATGGAGAATATACAGTCGATGGAATTCAGGCATATAAGGCAGCTTGTTCATTCAGTTTTAATATATTTGGTTAAATTTTGTCCTCTGGATATGTGGGAGGTCTGGTTGGAAAAGCTCCTGCACCCATTGTTTGTCCACTCAATGCAAGTTCTTAGAGTCTCCTGGTCCAGTCTTATGCATGAAGGTAGAGCAAAGGTTCCAGATATCCATGGCATAGTTGCTGGGTCTGACTTGAAAGTGGAAGTAATGGAGGAAAAATTACTTCGGGATTTGACTCGTGAGATATGTTCACTTCTCTCTACTATGGCCTCGCCAGGATTAAATGCTGGAATTCCTTCTATAGAACAGTCAGGTCATTACAGCAGAGTGGACATGTCGTCTCTGAAAGATCTGGATGCTTTTGCATCTAGCTCTATGGTTGGGTATGTGGTTCTCATAAGAATAGCTTTTCTTTCGATTTATTAGCATATTTCCTGTCTATGTGATTCTCGTATTGTTTCTTTGGCTGAAAATTGTAATCCATTTGCAGTTTCCTGGTGAAGCACAAAGACCTTGCCCTTCCAGCACTGCAGATTTCTGTAGAAGCTTTCACATGGACAGATGGTGAAGCGGTGACAAAAGTTTCTTCTTTCTGTTCAGCTGTGATTCTTCTTGCTATATCATCAAATAATGTGGAACTCCAGCAATTTGTTTCTAAAGATCTGTTCTCCGCTATTATCCAAGGTCTGGCCCTCGAATCAAATGCTTTTGTTAGTGCTGATCTGGTTGGTCTCTGTCGTGAGATTTTCATATATATGTGTGATAGAGACCCCGCTCCAAGACAGGTTAGTTGGAATAATCATGTTGTTAAAAGTTTGTATGAATTTGGATTGGAGTTTATTACTGGAACTAATTTTTCTTGGATTATTTCAGGTTTTACTCGCTCTTCCTTGTATTACCCCACAAGATTTGGTCGCATTTGAAGATGCTTTAACGAAGACAGCTAGTCCCAAGGAACAAAAGCAACACATGAGGAGCTTGTTACTATTAGGGACTGAGAACAAGTTGAAAGCACTTGCTGCTCAGAAAAGCGTTAACGTTATCACAAATGTTTCAAGTAAGCATTCTTGTATCATTTTTCATTTTCCCTGCTTTAATACATGCCTTAATTTTTACGTTCGTGTCAAGAGATTCTCCAATTCTTCAAATACATTTTCTTACTAGCCTGTTGGTGCTCTATTTTCAGCCAGGCTTCGCAGCTCAGGTAATGCCCCAGAAAACAGAACTGAAGAGGGGGATTTAATAGGATTGGCAGCCATTTCGTGAACGATTCTTTTGATTTTGGCAGCATTGTACAGGGATGAATTGACGATGGAGAGAATACTATTTAACAATCAACACACATACGCGCGAGTAAATGGCAGCTTTTTTGGCCATATTTCTATATTGTGTAACCAGCTTACCCTTGGATGTAATTTTCACGTAAATAATAGTATTCAACTGGGTATCATGGAAATGAGGTTTGTAGATGAATGTCTGTTTTATGCTTTTTATTTTCTTTGGCAGTTTAAAATGAATACTGCATTGAATTCTGTTTGCTTATATTCACTTGAAACAGATCATTTTCTAGATGTTTGAACCATGATACCGAGGTAGAGAAGATTAAACTCCGATTTCTTTTTTTTTTTTTCCCTATTTTGATGTGGGCAGAATTTGAACTTATCAAAAAATCAACGCATGCGAACTTATCAAAAAAAATTGATCGTAAGTTGATCTCCATAAGCCAGAAGTAACTATCTAATTTTATTTTTATAAATTAGACAATAACAATTTAATTTTTAAATAAAAAAATAAAAAAAAGATTGGGTGTACTCAGCTACCTTTTTATTTATACGTAATTTGATCCATGAGTAATACGCGGAGGAATATACGATTAAGGAAAGAAAGAACGTATAGACTACGTTTTGTACCACAAGAAAGTTAAATTCTAATAGAAATAAGAATTCACACACACACACATATACGTATATTATCGGCTACCGCAAACGAGAAGTCGGAGCGAAGGAAAACAATGGAAGCTCTGGCGCTCCAGTGGCTGTTGATGTTGGCTTCAAGGCTAACTCCCTTCAGCAATCAAATTATTCAACTACCTAATTTCTCGATTATGAATTGTAAAGAAGTGACATTTACAACATCTTCAGAGTCTCCAGATTGTGAGATTTTTGCAGTAAGAGGATGTTTTAGAAACTATCCTAAAATGTAAACCTGGAGATACAAGATGGACCAAATTAATTACAAATATCTCCATAGAAGACTTACGTGTACCAGTACCAGCTCAGGATGTGGAATATGTAATGCTTTCAACGTTGCACTCAAAAACAGTTGAAAATATATCCATATCCTCCTTACGAATATAGCAGGACGATGCACTGGTCGACGAGGATAAACAGCCGTTACTTACTCGAATTCGAGGGAAATTGGTTGCTATGTTACAACATTGGTGAAATTAGATGACCAAAACATCTAGTTTTCAGGTTAGATAATTAAAAGTCACAGATGAATTGGATTAGCAACTTGACTTGGATAAAACATCAGTGTTATTGGATCCTAAGACATCATTATGGTTCGAGTGGATGAGGAGGTGAGGGAATTGGCGAATACTATGCATTCAGAGATGTGAAGCTTTCCCTGCTACTGTAGACAAATTTCACAAATTTACAATTGGACCAACATTTTCTATTGGAGAGTTAGACATGTGAAACATTTTGGATCCAACTTACACAGCTAATTGATAATATATAGTTGTTTTTTTATATATATACTTTTTGTACATATTAATTTACAAATAATATATAGTTTTTTCTTCCTCTTTTTTTTTTACATGTTAGTTTAGCTATACATAATATATAGTTTTGTTAACTCATGGTGTAAATATTATGTCCAATTTTGTAGTATTTAACCTCAAAACTTTAGTATGTGATTGTTAAACGGTGTCATTCATTATGAAATGTAGCAACAACTTTCCAATCGAGCCCACATTTGGCTGCCAAAACTAATAATTATACTATATGAACAAAATGAAAAATGCATTAAATTCAATAATAAATGTGATCAATTAATGACAAACAATACTTAAGACAGTTTCAACAGAGAGTCAAGGGCCAGTGTTGAATGGTTGGTACTGAAAGACTAGCAGTTGAAAAGTGTTGAAGACTTAACATTTTCCTCGAGGGTTAAGAAGTTCTTATAACAAATGATATAAATTTAAAATGGTTGCTTCTAGTCTAAGTATAAAATTCCAATAAAACCCATGCAAATTTGTACCACCCTCATGACTTAAAACATTTTGCATCCTTCGATACCTTAGCAACATAAATTTATGACTAGAGAGCTCTTTTTCTTGTTGTGTTATAGTGGTTACGGAGCCAACAAGGAGGAAAAATGGGACCAGGAGGATCCGGAGGGCCACCTGGTCCAGGTCCAGGCAGACCGCCTGGTTTCAGTGGCATTTGTGACATTATTGGTTCATGCTAAGTGAGTAATTAAACATAGAAATGCGATGTCGAGGTTCCTATTGTGTTTGTGGTGTTGTTGCGGTAATGAAACATAGAAGAATGCAGGCTGTTTGGGAAATTGAACCATGGATAAAAATGTTTTGTCGGCGGCTAAACAAAGAAGGCTAATCTTGGTTCTGTATTAACAATTGACAGCTTCAACTTTTTGTGCTGCTGCTGATTTCTACAAGACTGCTTTCATGGTGGTCGAATTTAACCACCTGGGATCAGCCGCTTACCATCGTATGGAGGGCTTCTGTGTGCTGCTTTGGACTTTGTTTTACTATCTATTTGTTATCTATGTAATAATAATTATTTATTGGAGAGACATTTGTTTCAAATGATTTGTAGTTGTAATGAAACTTTGATAAGATGATTGTAACAATTGATAGTAAATGATTATTGAAATAATTATTGGTTGCTGAATACGATCTCCAGATCCTTTAAAAAATTATCAAGAGTCGGGTAATTTTATAGGTGAAAATGTTTAGCTTCCGCATAATTAATTAATAAACCAATCAATCCTCATAACATTGTTTTGCTTCTGTTTCGCTGCCGTTTTAGCTGTTTTTTGCTCGCTGTTTCGCTGCTACTGTTCCGGCTATTTTGCTGCTGTTTCGCGGCTGTTTTTGCAGCTGTATTTTACTGCTGTTCTTGACTATTTTGCTGCTGTTTCGTGGCTGTTCTGCTTGTAACTTGCTGCATTCTTTGCCAATTGTTTCCGCTTCAATCCGTGAGCAAACGACAATCTAATAAACAACATAAACTTCCTATAAAACCCACAAATATTTGTACCATTCCAATAACGTCAAACATTAGCGATACGTTAGCGACATAAATTTGTGAGTTGAGAACTCTTTTTCTTGTTGTGTTATATTGCTTACAGAGCCAACGAGGAAGAAATGGGACCAGGAGGACCTGGAGGGCCACCCGCTCCGGGTCCAGGAGGACCACCGCCTGGCTTCGGTGGCATTTGTGACATTATTGGTTCATGGTAAGTAAGTAATTAAACATAGAAATGAGATGTTGAGGTTCCTTTTGTTTTTGTGTTGTTCTTGCAGTACTGAAACATAGAAGAATGCAGGCAGTTTCAAGAGGAAACTGAACCACTGCTAAAAATGTTTTGTTAAGTGGCTAAACAAAGAGGCTAATCCTGGTTCTGTTTTGACAATTGGCAGTTTCAACTTTCTGTGCTGCTGCCTGTTGCTACGAGACTGCTTTCGTGGTGGTCCAATGAGTCCACCTGGGCCACCTGGTTTTGACCCCCGATAATAATCAACTGCTTGCCGTCGTATGGAAGGCCTCTGTGTCCTGCTTTGAACTTTGTTTTTACTATCTAGTATCTACTTGTTATTTATGTAATAATTATTGTTTATTAGGGAGACATTTCTTTAAGATGATTTGTAGTTGAAATGTTATATTATTATATTTTATTTATTTATTCTATTATTTTTTATTTTACTTAAAATATAAGATATATAAGAAGAAGAAAGAAGAAGAAAATACTATTTGGTTAACTAGTTTAATTTGTATAAAAAAAATTATTAAAAAGAATTTATATCTCTATTATTATCAATATAATTTTATTAAAAATATATAAAAAGTTAGAAAAAAAAAGAAGAAGCAATAAATATAACACAAAAGTTGCCTTGTTTCTTAATAAATTTTACATAAAATAAATTAAAGACAAAGCGAAAACTGGAAAATAAACCAACACAAGCTCAGCAAATAACTTATCATCAAGAAAATTGGTAACATGTTCATCTCCATAAATCAGACAAATAGCCCATTGGTGTGACTTCTTCCTATGAATCCATGCTCTTTTCTATACATTTCATGAACTATTTGAACTTTGAATGTTAGCCTTTCTACTTACCAGTCTTCCGTTATCCACACTTCACCAAACTCTCTTATTTACTTAATACAAACACTTTTAGAATCCTTAACCATTAAGCTCTCATATTTGTTTTTTTCCATCTATAAATATTCAACTTCAACTTCAACTACAATTTCATTAGCATTATTTTTTCATTGCGTTGTAAGAACACAAAATAGAGTTTAGAGAAAGAGAGAAAGAAGGAAGATGCCGCCACCAGGTTGGGGAGGACCGCCGGGTTGGGGACCACCACCGGGAGGGCCGAGTTGTTGCGGTTGCGTTGATTTACTTTGCGGTGGTATATGCCGAATGATTTCTTCATGGTAAGTATAGTTTTGCTATGAACAAATACATTACAATTTACAGTTAAAAAGAAAGATCGTTACAATTTACACAATTCTATTGAGTACTATGGCCCCAAGATCATGATCATGATCATTTCTGTTTAATCGATTTATATCTAATCTTTCAAATTAAGTTGTGTTATATACAATCATGAAAACACTTAAAAATTTGTTTAAAAAGAAAAAAGAAAATTGTTTTGCTGATTAAAGTAATGACTTTGAGGTTTTCTGTTTTTTTTAATAGTTTCTATGTGCTGTGCTGCTGCTGTATTTTTGAGAGATGCTGCGGGCCAATATTTGGTGGGCCTCCATTTGGTGGTCCCGGAGGCCCACCTGGTCCCTTCTGAACATTCCGTCTCTTGCTGGCGCTTCTTTCTGTCTTTTTTTTTTTTTTTTTAAATAAATAATATTTGTTGATGGCTTCATGTAATGCTGCTATGCCGTTATTTTGATGCTTAATTAAAAGGAATAATCTTTAAAATTTGAAATATGCAGTTTGTTCTGTTTATATCTAGTTATGGATTAAGTTTTTTTATTGTTTAATATAAAAATATTATAATTTACTATATAATAAATTATTTTTACTCTATACAAAAATAATATTACTTATTTTAAAATTTTCATCTCAAATATACATTTCAAATGAGATAGGGTTGATAATTTTGGTTAAAAAATAATTATTTAATATTATTAAATAGATTTGAATTGAATTTTTTTTTATATGAATAATAATCGAATCGTATTTATCGTATAATTAATAATCGTGTCATATTTAAATTTGACATTCTGAATTCGTTTATCTAATTAAAATACGATTAGTTAAATGAATAATTTTATTTAAATAAATAATTATTTAATATAATAATTTTATTTATTTATATTTTTATATTTATTTTATATATAAATAAATAATTAGTTAAATTAATTAAATTTTATATTGATTAATTAAATAGAGTTAATAACTCAATTATATCATATTGTCTCACATATTTAATAAACGGATAACACAATTAATAAACGAATCATATTCGAATTGAGAATTTTTGATATGATTAATAAACGGATCGGATTCGAATCAACACAAAAAATATATAAATTTATTAACATATACAAATATGATACGTTTATTTGAATTGTCACCCTTAAAATGTGATAACAATATTAATTGGATAATAAAAAATATAATTGTTGATGCAAAAAATGGTCACGGCGACTATTCCTCGCACCAGCAGATTTCTTCTTCTTCTTCTCCTTGAAC
>JAVXUL010000009.1:1899424-1917841 GCA_035590515.1 Trichilia minutiflora | reverse complement strand
CAGCTTTTAAGCACTTGAAAAGCTGTACCAAACAGTCTCTTAATAGTTTCTATAGAACTTTATCAACTAAATTAATTGACGCCAATCAAAATTGCTAATGAATATATTATTAATAAATATAATATTTCATTCAGTTCTGTTTCTGTACATATAATTTATTTTTGAACAATAAAAAAAAAAAAAAAAAAATCACCCAATCCCTTATCGCAAAAGTACAAAATTTAGAGATTCAATGAAATCGTCCTTTTTGAGATGATCACGTGCTTATCATAATCATAATCACGATCACAACCACAACCGCAACCGCAACCAGATTCCCATCACCGGATTGAGAGGGTGCACTGCATATCGTTGTGAAAATGTCTTTGTACGTGTGTTAACGAGAATGACGTGATACATGTGAACTTGACCAGCATTTCCGTGACGTGGCACAAGCGTTGTCAAGTGCAAATTGAACACCAACGCTTTCGGACCATTATATTTATATAACAATTATCTAAAAATATGTCAAGTGCAAATTGAACACCAACGCTTTTGGACCATTACACACACCCAAAAAAAAAAAAAAAATAGGAATTTTAAAAAAATTATCTAAAAATATATCCTAAATCATGCGTCAATCAGTCGACTGGTATTTATATATCCATTTTTTAATTTAAAATTATTTATTATATATTATAATTATTAATAAATAATGATCAAATTTTAATTTAAATATTTTAATAAGAGTTACTTAGGAATTAAACACGGTTTTCCTTTAATAAATTTTAAAAAATTATAAAATACATATTTTGTTGTTTTATTTTATAAACTAATATCCCTTAAAATATGAGAAGATATTTTTATCGATGGATCCGTGACGACCCATCCAAATCAAAGTAGTTGTTGATTGACTTTCAATATTAGACACAAATGGTCCAATTGCACAAAAGTGGGCTCCGACGCAAATTAAAAAAAAATAATGAATCGAATTATAAATTAAAATTTTTAAATCTGTTATTTATGAATTAAATTTAATTCATCAATCCATTAATTTATATCAAATATAATTAACTTTAATATTATAAATATTAAAAAATTATTTTCTCAAGCTAATTATATCTTTTGTATATTATTTTCAATTGATTTTTTTACTAAGATTTACAAAAATATGACAAGAAATAACTAATATATTGATTATAATAAGAGAAATTTAATAATAAAAATTGATATAATTATTTTAATATAAAAAATTAAATATATTATAAATTGATTAATTTATTTATGTGATATATTATCTCTTTATTTTTTTTATAATCTTAATTTTTTTTAAAATAAAATTATTATTTTAATTATTTTTTATATTTATTTTTTATTATAAAGCTTTTAGTAGAAGTACTTTTTAAAAGTATATAAAAATTATAATATTATTTATTATTTTATTTTATCATAAAATAAATTTATTTCTATTATTTATTTTAAATTTAAAATTATATAATAATATTATTCAATATATTTTAACATAAATTTAGATAAAAACATGATTCAATTTAAATTGTTCATATATTTAAATTTTAATTTTAAAATATAATTTTAAATTTAAATTTAAAACTCAAGTTATAAAATTAAATCAAATCCATCTATGATAAATAATTCATATTAGATTAAATTACGATATATTCAAGGATTGAATTAAATTATTTTAAATATAATTTATAACCTATAAACTAAATTAAAATTTTATCGCATTCTAATTTAGTAAATAACACTCTAAACGCAATTGCAGGTGTGGACCCGTCAATTCCTAGTATACGTCATGTCATCATGAACCCGTGGGGACAGCAACAGAAAACACGATAATATCGTCACGTCATACAGATAGCAAATGGATAATAACATTTGAGTCCCTATTTTTTTATGATTTCCCAAAACATGTTGATATACAATATATTGATATCAAATAGATCTCTGTTTCAGTGTTTCTTTTAATTCGACTGTGCGCACTGCAGATGCAATAAAAGTTAAAATAAGGAATCTTAGGTTTTAGTTCATAAAATTTAAAAATTTAGGTATCGTAATGTTATTATCCTATAAATCAAATAAAAGTAATCCATAGATTTGAAGGAATCTAGTATAGTTTTGGATCCATTTTGGTGGCGTGATTGATGATATCACAAATCACAATCAATCAATTAGGATGACTTAACGTGAACAAGTTCAAAATAAACAATTATATAATCATAGAATTGAAGATGAAGCTATACATTAATTGAGTCAGTCTTCATTTGCTACGGCCTTAATTATTATTAGAATGAAGGTAGCGTAGAAATGGAACTCCTGGTGTTTCGATTTTTACTTTTTTAGACATAATTTTATTTATATTAATATAAATAATAAAATATCAATAATCAGATTTTTGAAAATTCTTACATGCTATCTTCTGACATCAAGCTAATAGTAACGAGACGCAATTTCGTTGTATAACTCCGTTACAACAGCTCTTTTCTACCGCCGTCAGATTCGTAACTACTTCAATTTCTCACTACCCTACACTCGATCCCAGGGTAATCCAATTCCACCGCCTTCCCTATCCGTCCAGCTGAATTCCAGTCATTCAAGTGAACGGTCGTCATTCATCATTTGTCATTTTCCTCATTCTTCGCTTCTCCTCCACCTCACCTTACCACCAGGCACCAGTTTTCCCCTCGCTGCCCCACACGCCTCTTCTCCTTACAATTTCTCTTTCCTTGGAGAATTTTCAATTTTTAGGCTAAAAACTAAGCAATTAAACAGTTTTGTTTTATTATTATTAATGAAACAAGCTGAGTGCTGAGAGCCGCATATTATTTGTTTTTATTTTTAATTATTATTTGTAAAAGAATTCAGTTCTCTGTCTCTCACACTCCTTTGTGCGTTTTAATTATTTACGAAGGCGCGTGGAGCTGATCGTTATTTCCCGCTCGTTAACATTTCTCCTGCAACGAGCTGAGAAGTACGATGGTAAGCAGTTTCAGCTAATTGTCTCTATTATTTTCTCGGTAACCAAACATTACTTTCTGCACGTTTATTCTTATAATCTCTTCTCCTTTTCGATCTCCTAGCCAACTTTTAGGATAAAAAATCTCACTTTTTATTTTTAGAAAGGTAGCGCATTTTTATTTTTAGCTGAATTTGGTAAAAGGAAAGATTTCTTCGGGTACCAAATATAATTCACTCATTGATTCCCTTTCCAATTTTGCTTTTGGAGCCATTCTGGGATTCAAAAACGTTTATTTTTTTATTTTTCTTGTTTTCTCTAAAAATTCGATCCTTATATTTTTATTTGAAGTAATTAATTCAGTACATGAGAGAAATTATATAATGATTGCATTTCTTTTAATCTGAATTTGTATTTTAATGCAGATTTTGGGAGATTCTGTTGTTTGAAGAGAGCCAGTGTCTTGGAGTTGTGGAAACGAAATAAATTAAATCGTATTTTAGCGGTGGTGGTGGATTTTGGTCAATCAATTGATTGGTTAAAGCTCTGGTGCAAAAATGGATCAAGTATTAAGTTCTGCTATGTCGAGATTGCAAACGTTGTCCACATCTGATCACACCTCTGTGGTTTCGATGAACCTGTTTGTGGCGCTTCTCTGTGCTTGTATTGTGATTGGCCACCTTCTGGAAGAAAATCGGTGGATGAACGAATCCATTACTGCTCTTCTCATTGTCAGTTCGCTGTACTTTACATTTTCTTATCCGGGTTTGGTTTAATACAATGAAGAAAGTGGTAAAATCGCTGTCATTTTAATTGAGTCTTATTGAATTCAGTAAGCTCACATAAGTGGAGGTTTTTAATCCAAAAATAAACTGCGATTGGTGGGTTATATTTGGTTAATGCAATAATGGGTTAGTGGGAAGCTGTGATTTTAGATTTGGTGTAATTTTAAGTTTCTTGAAAAGGTGAGAAAAGAAAAGAGACACCTATTTTACTTGAGTCTAGTGATTGGTTCAGGCTTAAATGTTGGTATTTTTGAGGCTCAAGTTTTTATGCCTTAGATGGATAGGCTATGTTACTTAGTTTTTATGCCTTAGATGGATAGGTTAATGGCAAGGTGTGTGTACATTTTAGTGTAATTTAAGTTTCCTTGAAAGTGAAAAAAAAAAAAAGAAACAAAAAGAGATTCTTGTTTCAATTGAATGTGGTGATTTAAGTGGGTGAAGGGTTTTGGGACCCAAAATCTGTGGTAGGATCAATGGATTGGTTAATTTATTTGATACAGGATATTAACTAATGTGTTTATCAGGTTATATGTAAATTTTAATTTTCTCGGAAATGAAATCTGCCTTTTTTATTGGGTGTAGTCATAACATTAAGAATTAACAAGTGGAGGTTTTGAGGTCATATCTACGATTTCTTTATTTTTTTTCTTTTACGTTTTTAGTTTATTTTTTGTCATTTGGTTTGTATGCTTGATTTTATCCTGTAATTGAGGCAGTTTGGTGGCAGGGTGTTTGTACTGGTGTTGTTTTTTTGCTTGCTACCGGGGGAAAGAGCTCACATATGTTTGTCTTCAGTGAAGATCTGTTCTTTATATATCTTTTGCCCCCCATAATATTTAACGCAGGGTGAGTTTATTGTGTTATTGATCATTTACTATGTTGATGATTTGTTTCTGGTATATGATTTCATGTCTTTTTTTGATGTGTCAGCTTTCAGGTGAAAAAGAAGCAATTTTTTCGTAACTTCATTACTATCATGTTGTTTGGTGCTATTGGTACATTGATAAGCTGTACCATCATATCCCTCGGTACATTCAATAACTTTTCTTTTTCTCTGTCTTTCTCATTGTGGGTAATTCTATTTCGTGTACTGAATCTTGAGTTGAATGAAGGCACACTATATTTTCACATTTATGTACTAATTCCTGACTTTATTTAAATTTGATGAATGATGGAGTTCCCAGGACTCTACTTCAAGTCCTCCATAAGAGCTAATCATTAAAACTCGATAAGCACAAATATTTATTTCTGGTTGGCCCTGTAACCCTCTTAGGATGGATTCTGTAACAGTTGCTTTGGAATTTCCACCAGATTGCTGGTTGCCTGGATTTGAATTCTAAATATCTGTGAAATTGTTCTAGAATTTATATTTGTAGACCGGAATTCAGTAGAAAAATTGTTAAGAGACCTTCATTATTTTCATACGAGTAGTTGAAAATTCATTGCTTCATACTAGTCATTATGAATACATATTTATTTTGTGTTCCATTTATGTAAGCATGCTTTCTTGACTCGGGTAACTAGGTTCTGGCTCTCATGGGACCAAAAAAAACTCGGATGTAAATGTTTTATGCAGTTGAACAGATTCTAACTTTATATTTTAGACTGTATAGGGTGATGTACGAGATTATGCATTAGTTGCATCTTCTCTGAGAATGGAAAGTCAATAATTAATAGATTTTATTAGTATGCTTATTTCATGTCATTCGAGTTGGATTATAGCACAAAATCTTATAATTAGTGCTCATTGTCATTGTCACTTTGTTGCTTGAAACAGGTGTTATTCATATCTTTAAAAAACTGGATATTGATTTCATGGACATTGGGGATTACTTAGGTATTATCTTTATCTCTCCCTCTTTCTAGGGATGCTTTATATTCTGTGAGGTGTCTTGCAAGTGTTTTAATCTTTTATTTTCAGCGATCGGTGCAATATTTGCTGCAACAGATTCTGTTTGCACGCTGCAGGTGAGTCACTCATCAAAGTTACATGTACATTTTAAAATTCAAACAACTAAAATTGCTGATACTTACAAAACTAGACTTGTTTGTTTGATTATATAGGTCCTTAATCAGGATGATACACCTTTACTCTACAGTCTGGTATTCGGGGAGGGCGTTGTTAATGATGCTACATCTGTGGTGCTTTTCAACGCAATCCAGAGCTTTGACGTCACTCATATCGACACCGGAACAGCTTTCCAGTTTATTGGAAACTTCCTTTATTTATTTTTCACAAGCACCATGCTCGGGGTGATTGTAAGTCCCTCTCTCTCTCTCTCTCTCTCTCTCTCTTTTTGAGTACTTGTTAATAAACCATTTAATAACCTACAATGTGTAACTTTTGTTTTTCTTTTAGGCTGGACTGCTCAGTGCTTACATTATTAAAAAGCTTTATTTTGGCAGGTATATTTTTATTGTTATTTATGCTTTTGTTTTTGCCTTAATGAGTTGTTTTTAAATTACTGTAATCCATGAAAGTTTCCTGAATTTTGGACTTAAATTGTCAGCATTTTATTTTTCTGTGAATGGTTTCAGTCAACACTGAAATAACAACCCTATGTAGCTCCTGATATTTGAAATTATAACATGAAGCAATCTGCTCATCCAATAAATTACAATCAACTGGTTGATATTTACATTCTTGGTTAAACGATAAAATAATGTCGGATGATTCTGTTCAAACATTGAGTCTACAGCTATTTGGTTTGTTTTCTCCTATAATGCTATAGCAACATCTTGTAAAGCAAAGTGTTAATGAAAAATTTATCATTTACTATAGGGATATTTTAACGACCCAATGTTTTTAAGAGTAGTTGTGCTATCACAGAAAAAAAGTACAAATAAGTTACTATTTCCTCCATGTATGACATGATCCAGGCACTCAACAGATCGGGAGGTTGCTCTCATGATGCTCATGGCATACCTTTCATATATGCTGGCTGAAGTAAGATTCCTTATATTCATTTGTAATAAGATTCCTTAGATTCATTTGCAATCTCCTGGTGTCCCTTCTTTGATATCTTGTTCATTAACATATTGATATTTGATACTATGTACTGCAGCTGTTCTATTTGAGTGGCATTCTTACAGTATTTTTCTGTGGAATTGTGATGTCCCATTATACTTGGCACAACGTGACCGAGAGTTCAAGAGTTACTACTAAGTAAATCTTATCCTCAAAATTGTCTGGGCTGTGAAAAGTCTATGTCCATTTGCTTTTCATGTCAACTTGTTGAATTGTTCATATGCCTTATCATTGGTTACATGTTCAAATTGATGCAGGCATACTTTTGCAACATTATCATTTGTTGCTGAAATTTTTATCTTCCTTTATGTTGGTATGGATGCCCTGGATATTGAGAAGTGGAAATTCGTTAGTGACAGGTTTGATTGCAGAGAATTAGAAGTTTCAGATTGTATGCTTATGAGAATTAAGAAAACTCATCTATTATCTACTGACACTTGTTCAATTCATTCTTGCAGCCCGGGAACATCAGTTGCAGTGAGTTCAGTGCTGATGGCTCTGGTTATGGCTGGCAGAGCAGCTTTTGTTTTGCCCTTATCCTTTGTATCCAACTTAGCTAAGAAATCCCCTGCAGAGAAAATTGGCTTTAAGCAGCAAGTATGCAATCAGTTTATGTGATGTGATTAATTTCTTCTTCTTCCTTATAAATCTATCAAACTGCATAACCATACTCCCAATTTCAGATTGTCATATGGTGGTCTGGTCTCATGAGAGGTGCTGTATCTATGGCACTAGCTTACAATAAGGTGTGGAAAATTGCTGTTTTCTATGAATTTAAGATGTTTGAATCTCAAATACTTTTTAAATTTTTCATGAAAAAGTTTACAATGCTACAGATTTTAGTTATTAGCGAAATCATCTAGATATTATTGATTAAACATAGTGGTGATGCAGTTTACAAGTTCAGGACACACGCAGTTGCGAGAGAATGCAATTATGATAACCAGCACCATAACCGTTGTTCTTTTCAGCACAGTGGTAAGAAATTTTTGAATTGTGAAATTGCTTGGAGCTGATTTTTCTCCTTATTTGGATATAACAATTGCAGTTTTTCTCTTATTTTTGGAACATCTTTTCCAATAAACTTTACTTTGTTATAACGTTATATGAACTGTAAACTTAACCTGAATTGTATGGGAATGTGAAAAAAATCACTTATGTGTCAGTGATAGCCGTGTGTGCATGAACTTGCACTTCAAATCTCTTGTACGATATTAAGTTTCTCAGTTATGGTACTTATCCTGCATTTTGTTTGTTTTCAGTTGTTCGGTTTGATGACGAAACCTCTAATAAGGTTACTTCTGCCACATCCAAAATACACGTCAAGCCTGGTAATATCAGATCCCAATACTCCCAAATCAGTGACAGTGCCACTTCTTGAAGGCCAAGAGGACTCCTTTGCCGAACTTGTTGGCCACGGTGTTCCTCGTCCAGGCAGTTTACGTGCTCTTTTGACCACCCCTACACACACTGTTCACTACTACTGGCGTAAATTTGATAATGCCTTCATGCGTCCCGTGTTTGGTGGTCGTGGTTTTGTTCCCTTCGTTCCTGGGTCCCCAACTGAACGGAGTGTCCATGATGGTCAATGAGAGAAGGAAAGCAGAAACGAAGATATACCATATTTGTAAGTATTATGCGATTGATGCAAAGCAAATGCTTTGCTTAAAACCTTGAAGAGTACTTTTTATCAGCATTTAATCGTGGGTTATGTAGGATCAGTGCATCGCGTTTTTGTAAATTACTGCTCTGTATCATACATGCAGCTGATTTCTATTTCATATTCTCATCTGACGTCCCCCCAAAAATTCAGTGTGGAAAAATATTCGATAGTTATTTGAATGGAATATTTGTATTCAGTTGCCATTATGGTCTGCTTATTTTATTGAATTGGTTAGGTTATCGTGGAAGTTTATTTTTTATTTTCTTGGTGAGATAGTTAATATAATCATGGAGCTTCTCAAGATCTCTAATAAACCCACTACGAAAATTTTAATTCTTGGCACATGAAAATATCAAATAATTTTAATTATACCTTTATTACCTTTTATTTTCCCCAACACAAATCCCATCAACTATTCTCCCTTTTCTTCTTCCTCATCCCGTATTTATTCTTTCACGCCTAGAACAAAAAGATTATGATAAAAATTCATTCAAATGAGTTCATAACAAAAATAAAAAGAAATTAATTAATCAATGCTACCATATGAAAATTTTAACTTATTTTATGAAATCTTGAGCTTCAACGGATCAATTTTGTACAATGAACCTAAGTTTGTGAATGATTAAATCTAAAAATTAAAAAGATCAATTAATAATTTTGTACAATTAACCAAGTTTGTAAATGATTAAATCTAAAAAGTAAAAACATCAATCATATTAATTTAAAGAAGTACGCACGGAATAATTAGGCCCGAGAAGCAATAACTAAAGGTGGTAAATAGACGATCGGTGATTAGATGACATGCTATAGTTGCCATTGGAAGATATTGGCTAATCGTAATACCCCGACATAATACTATTAAAACTAGGAGCACTCGTGCTGTTGGAAGATGTTTGCATGTTATAATACAAGGAAGTCCTTGGAAACTGAACGAATATGAACTTTCTATAAGAGGATGAATGAAAATCAGAGATCATTTCCTTTTATTCTCTATATCCTTTATACACGTAATCCGTGTGTTATATATATACATAATCCTTTACAAAACTAATTAACTAATGGCCATGTCATCTAACTAATAAGCCGTAAAACGAGTTTAACTAAATCCCTAACTAATCAACTAATCAATCCTAACTACAGCCACGTAATCGTGTATAAATAAGCAGTATAAGAACAGCATTTTACACTCAGCATTCTGTACATCTCCCCCTTAAGTTGGAGCTAGGTGAAAATCCACCATGCCCAACTTGGACAAAAGCTGAGAAAAAGTTGGAGATGCAAGGGACTTGGTTAGAATATCTGCTCATTGTGCTGTGGAGAATACATGTTGAGAATGAATAAACTGAGCCTTGAATTGATCACGAATGACGTTGCAATCAATTTCAAGGTACTTTGTTCTTTTGTGGAAGACTGGATTGGCGGTTATGTGGAGGGATGCTTTGCTGTCGCACCAAAGAGAAATGAGAAGTTGCAATAGGATGTTGAAATCACGAAGGATATAGGAAATCCATTTGAGTTCGCATACTATTGCTGTCATGCTTCGATACTCTGCTTCAGCTGAGCTCCTGGACACAATGTGTTGTTTCTTTGTTTTCCAAGAGATTAATGAGTCACCCAAGAACACACAATATCCTGTTAGAGATCTTTTGGTGTCTGGGCAAGAAGCCCAATCTAAATCACAAAAACTTTGAAGTTGAAAGGAAGTAAAAGCAGGATAAAACAGCTCTTTGGATGGACAGGACTTCAAATATCTGAGAACGTGTGTTGCAGCCTGCCAATGAATGTCATAAGGGTTACTCATAAATTGACTTAATTATTGCACAGCATATGTAAGATCTGGTCATGTGAAGTTCAAGTATAATAGTCTGCCCACCAATCTTCTATACTGATCTGGATTTGTCAATGGCTTACCATTGGTTTTAGAAAACTTATGCCCTTTTCGGAGTGGTGTAGATGCAGGTTTAGTGCTGAGAAGACCAGTACCTCTCAATATATCCAATCTAGTGCATACTTCCTTTGGTTTAGATATGTCCCTTTAGAAGATCTGGCTATCTCAATTCCTAGAAAATATCTAGCTAATTCAAGGTCTTTAATGGTGAATTGAGCATGAAGGAATGACTTAACTTATTGGATTGAGGACTCATCATTTCCTGTAATCAGAACATCATCGACATAAACAAGGAGTGCTAAGAAAGACTTGTCATCTGATTTTATAAATAAGCAAGAATCATGTGATGACTTAGAGAATCCATAACCAATTAGCTGAGTAGAAAACTTTTGATTCCATTCCTTGGAGGCCTGCTTTAGTCCATAGAGAGATCTTAACAGTTTACACACTTGACCTTGTTTTGCTTTGTTATATCCTTTTGGTGGCTGGAGATAAACTTCTTCATGTAAAGAACCATGTAAGAAAGCATTATTGATGTCTAACTGATGCAATGCCCATGTTTTTGCTATGGTAATAGCAATGAAAAGTCTAACTATTACAAGTTTGGCCACTGGAGAAAATAAATTAAAGTAATCCACACCAGAATTTTGGTTGAATCCTTTGACCACTAGCCTGGCTTTATATCTATCCACTATACCATCTGGTTTGCACTTTACTTTGTAGACCTATTTAGAGTTTATTGCCCTTTTTCATGGAGGTAGTTCTGTTAGTGTCCAAGTGTTATTTGATTCAAGAGCTGCCAGTTCCTTATTCATGGCCTGTATCCAATTATGATCTGTGCATGCTTGTTTATAAGAGTGAGGTTCCTGTATAACTGACACATTTGCTAAAAATTACATGTATGAAGAAGAGATGTTAGGATTTTTAAGAAAAGAAAATATTGGTGGAATATATTTTGTACCTTTTGAACCTTTAAGCTGCTGAAGTTCTGAGTTGTACAAGTTGCAAGAAGGAAAGGCAACTATGTGAACAAAATCTTTGAACCAAATGGGTTTGGTTTTATGTCTTGTACTTCTTTTGGGAACAGGAAGAGTTGTATGATAGATACTTGAAGTTTCTATTTCAGAATGAAAGGTGAGATTTGTGTCTTGTTGTATTGAATCACTTATGGGGTCTGCAGATGAAGTGTCCATGATTTCATGAGTGTGAGATACTGGTGTATGATTCTGTTCTTCCTCTGTAACTGGAACAATGGGTAAATGTGCACTCGTGGATAAGGTAGGAACAAAGGAATAGTTATGTTCATAAAACACCACATCCCTAAAGACTATGATTTTATGAGAATGTATATCATACAATTTATAAGCTTTCTGACCTATGGAATAACCAATAAAGATGCATTTGATGGCTCTTGGTGCAAATTTATCTTTGTGAGGGATAGTATTGGTAGTGTAACAAATACAACCAAAACACTTTAGGTGATCATACTTGGGTATCCTTTCATGTAACATCTCATATGGTGTTTTTCATTTCAAAGTGACAGTGGGTAACCTATTTATGATGTGTGTTGCCATGAACACTGCTTCTCCCCAGAACTTTTTTGGTAGTTGTGACTGAAACGTGAGGGCTCTAGCTATTTCTAGTAATTGTTTGTGCTTCCTTTCTACCACACCATTCTGTTGTAGTGTGTATGGGCAAGATCTTTGATGCAGAATTTCTTTTTCTGCAAGTAGTGTTTGAAAGTTGTTATTGATAAACTCAGAACTATTATCAGTTCTTATAGTTTGAACACTTGTCTGGAATTGATTTTTTACTAAGCTTAGAAAGTGTGACATGGTGGTTAAGACCTAGGTTTTATGACTCAAGAGATATGTCCAAGTAGCTCTGGAATAATCATATACCATCATGAGAAAATACTGACTGCTAGTGAGTGATCTTTGGTGGTAGGGTCCTCATAGATCTATATGCAGCAGTTCAAATTTGGTATGAGTTATTTTCTCATGTAATGGAAATGGCAGCCTATGCTGTTTAGATAAGGGGCAAATGTCACATAGTTCAGTAGTGATGGCATTTTGTTGGCTGATGAACTTTAAATGTTTAAGTGCCGGGGGTGATGCATATCCCAGACATATGTGCCACAAAGAATAAGGAATTTCAGAGATTTTATTCATGAAGCAAACTTCACTGCAGGCAGTATTACAAGATGCATTGAAAACACTTATTTCTCTAGGAAGAACAGATGAATTGAAAAGCTTATTATAGTATCTAAGTACTGTGGGATCATAGCTGGATTTGTCTAAGATGTATAACCTGCCTACAACTTTTCCAACAGCAAGAACTTCATTAGTCTGTACGTTCTGCAATGCACAATAAGAGGGGTAGAATGCAAATTTAATGAGAAAGGATTGCTTACTGACAGTAAGTTGAATTTAAAATCAGGTATATGCAAGGTTGTGGTTAACACAAGTTTTGAAGTTAGGTGAATATCTCCGATATGTTGCACCATTTTTGTGGATCCATCAGGAAGAAAAACAGGTGCAATCAGACACATGCTTTTAGTACTTTTAAAGTATTTTATGTTAGTATACATATGATCTGTAGCTCCTATGTCAACTATCCAAGTTCCCTATTGTTTTATCAAACTAGAAACATTGTAACAAGCATGTGTATTAAGGTAAGGTTTCAAGACAGAACTTGTAAAATCATCAAAGTGAGCCATGTTAACACAGGTCTCCTCTGTCATTGCCTTTCCCTTCAGAATCTTATTAACTTCTTGTTGAATTAACTCTATCATCTTCTCATTGACTCTCATCATCTTGTCTCCTATCTGGTTCGTATTTACTTCTATTTGTGATTTTGCTAGATTAGCTACCTGTATAGTCTTTCCACCTAAATGTCCTTTCTGTTCTGCAAACTTTCTTTGCCATTCAGACACTCCATATAATTTGAAGTAGGATTCACGTAAATGCTCATCTTTGTTACAGAAATCACAATGTCTGTCACCTTTCTTAGTAAAATCTTTCTTCTTCTGCATCATCTTATTTTCTTGTTCCTTTCTTACAGTATTGTTTCTCACCAACGTAGCACTACTCTCCATATTGTCCGCAAATGCTGAATGTACATCTCTCTATCTTTCAACTCTCAAGATCATAAAATATACTTTATTAACACTAGGCATAGGATCCATCACCAAGATTTGATTCCGTATATGATCATAAGATTCATTTAATCTCATCAAAAATTGAATTAATTGATTAGATGAATTGATCTCATACATTTCTTTTGCTGCTCCACAATTACATTGAGGTATATGCATCAAACAGATCAACTCATCCCACAATTTCTTGAGCTTCGTATAATATTGAACTATTGTTAGATTACCTTGATTTATAGAGCTTATTTCCCTCTGTATCTGATAAAGTAGTGGTCCATTGCATTCTCAAATCTCTGCTCAAGTTCGAGCCAGAGCTCTCTAGTCGTGGTTGTGTATAAGAATGCTTCGACAATGTCCTTCGATATGGAATTTAGAATCCATGAAATCACCATACAATCTACTCTCTTCCATTGTTCAAATTTCAATGACGATTCTTCTGGCATTTTACATCTTCCATCTACAAAACCTAACTTGACTTTTGTACCTAATGCAATTCTTATGGATCGTTTCTAGGAAAGATAATTGTTACCTTTTAAAGGAGTAGTAACAAAAATCATTCCTGGATAGTCAGATCCTTGAAGCTGATATGGATCTCCATTGTTGCCTACTCTTATTTCTCCTTCGTTTGTGCTTCTCGCGTCTGTGCCAATCTGAGTTGGAGCATGACGATGCATGTTATTCTGACTGTCTTCCATTCTTTCGTTGTATCAGGTAACACAATCTTGTATTTATGTGTAATGAAGGAATAGATTCACAATAGCAAAGATGATCGATGCTCTGATACCATGAACGAATATGAACTTTCTGTAAGAGGATGAATGAAAATCAGAGATCATTTCCTTTTATTCTCTAAATCCTTTATACACGTAGTCAATGTGTTATATATAAACATAAGCCTTTACAAAACTAGCTAACTAATGGCCACGTCATCTAACTAATAAGCTGTAAAATGAGTTTAACTAAATCCCTAACTAATCAACTAATCAATCCTAACTACAGCCACGTGATCGTGTATAAATAAGCAGTATAAGAACAGCATTTTACACTCAGCATTTTGTACAGAAACTCCCCATGGTGATAAGGAAAAGATACGTTAGACCTTGCATTAGAAGCATTGGCCATGTGGGTATGGGCTGTGGTGAATCCAAATTGCCAAGAGCGATCATTAGTACCAATGCTGCTGCTTTCGTGTAGTCTAAGCAACGACCGTGTGTGTGGATGGATTGTTGCAGAACCTGACAATTCATAGGGTCAAGCTGCCAAGCTATACGAGGGAAGAGAAGTGAAACTGGCACCATGGTGGTTCCAAAGATATGGTATTAAAATCTGTGCAGCTGTTAGGAATCTAGCTACCTGGGTAGGGGATGGCTGTAGGTGACCATTGGAAGCGCCACCAACATAAGTATATGGAACAGATTTTGATGGTGCATCTGTTCCAGGCTGACAGGGTAGAATATTCTACGCCTTTGACATACAACCGAGCATTCTGGCTGATGATAAGGTGGTGGTTTCGCGGGAATTCTTGGGGAGGTATTCAAAGCATTCAGCTCAGCTGTTTGTAAATGCTTATTCCTCTTCTGCTAATTCTGCTGAGCACTGGGGTCAGCAGCAGTACGTTTATTTAAGTTATTCTGCTGTGAATGATCAGTAGAGCCAGTGGGTTTCATATAAGTTTTCCTCTTTCTCATCTGCTTCTGTATTCACAGAATCTGGTGACAAACAAAACAAAACTATCTGCCCATTAGACTATTTCAAAGGATTGCAGAAGACAATAAAAGCTAAAGTAAACTTCTGTGTCAGCACTTTCAAAACTAAATACTGTGATATCAGTAAGTGAAGCCAGTAGAAAGGAAAAGAAAAAAAAAAAAAACTATTGTAATATTTGTGACAAGTACAGCAAAGCTCCTACGAATAACATACAGGAGAAATTCAGAATAGTAATAATTCCTAAGAAAAGTCCCAAGTAATAAGGAGCAGAAAGTTATTAAAAAGATGAACATCATCACAGCTTATAGTCGCATGAAATTCCAGCTGTTAGTACCATAACATTTCATGAAGTCTGTCCAATTGTCACCACAAAATTGAATGCCAGCAAGCCCATCCCGCAACTGAAATTTTCCAATGTGAATTGTTTTGAAAAATAACTTGCAATTTGCACTTTTACTAGCATGTTCAGAAACAAGCACTCAAGCATGATCATTCCACTTCAGCATGTTGCAATTGCAGGTTCCATCCGGTAACTTATCCCCATAACACTGACCAACCAGATCAAGAAACAAAGGCATGCATACTAACTACACAGAGAACACATGCTTAAGCTCATGTAAAGGAAGCTTAATCCACTCTGATGGAGGACAAATATAAGAAACAGTAAATACCCATAGCTTCTATGTATCTAGCACCATTTCTTAACAACTCAAGACTACTTATGCCATATAAATAACCTGTGCATTTTTTGAATTGCTGTGATGGACAGAAAGGAAGCTTTCTAGTGTTTTCCTTCTCCCCCTCTGCACTTCATTTACTTGCCCAGTGCAACTGCAAACCCAAAATTGAAGAAGTGTAGAAGAAGTATTCGATTACTTCCAAAGATTGAATCTTTAATATCTATGAAAGAATGAGCTGGGAAACAAGCTTAGAACCAAGATGTAAACAAAGAATTTATGACACTGGGATGCACCATAATCATATTGCACAAAATGAGCAATATAATTTCCAACAGGTAATCAAAGAATGTATTATTAGTTCCATAAAGAATTTATGACGCTGGGATACACCAAAATCATATTGCACAAAATGAACAATACAATTTCCAATAGGTAATTGATCTCACATTCGAACTCTATTCATTTTTAATACCATATACAGTAAAACCAACCGTTTTTTCAGTCTATTTTTTGCTTACTATATCCCATTAACAACCAAAACAAGTACTTTTCCACATTTCATTAATCCAACAATTCACACTATGCATGTAACAAAAATTACAAATTTAATTAAAAAAAACACACGCATCAATTTGTAGAAATTAATGTCATAAATGAAAAGCCAGCTCACTTGTCTTCCTCCCGTGTGAACCAAAATTGTATGAACAAAAGTTATTGAGTAACCGCAATCCTCAGTTTCGTTTTTGGATGCAAGTAGAGTAGCGAACCAAAATGGGACAAAGTTTGATTTAAATATGGATAATTTAGATATGGTTATCATGGGAGTAACCATATGGTTGGCCTACTTTTTTTTTGTTAAAAGTTACGTTAAATAAATAAAAATAAAAAGACTTTTTACAAAAAATCTTTTTATATTTAAAATATAAAAAAAAACTTTTTAAAAAATTAGAAAAGAGAAACTTTCCCTTCTTTTCTTAGTAAACGTACAGATAATATTTATCTTATTCCAAAAATATTCTCTTAATTTTTTCTTTTAAATATTTTGATTAACTAAATTAAATAGCCTTTATGATAATTTTAATAAAAAAATAATTATTTCATGTATTATAACAAATAACTTTAAAGAAAAATTTTATCTTAATTTTAAAATTTCTTTTTTTAAGAGAAACAAAATTCAACTTTTAAGACTTTAAAAAAATATCCCAAACAAACTCTAAGTCTCTAATTAAATTTGAAAATAATTTTAAATAATGATTAAATTTGAAAATGAATCCTGTATGCAATCAATCCCTTTAATTTCCCTTTTTTTTCCTTTAAAAAGTTTATTTATTTGAATAATGCTCCCACTTTCGGTCTTAAAATTTTATTTTAAATAATGTAAATAAGGACATAATATTCATTAGTTAAATATTTTATGATTATTTATTATATTTTTTAGTTATAAACGTTATATTATTAACATAAAAGTGTCTTTTTCTATAGAAGATTAAAAAAAAAAAAATTTTAAAGCAACCCGATCCTATCCGATTTGATCCAGCTCGGGTCGACTCTTTAATTATCCGGCTAAACAAATGGAATTTAACAGCATTGCACTAAATCAAGCAACGGCCATAAAAAGAATTAAAATCAGCTCCAACTCCAACTCCAAAAATTTTACTAAAACCAGCAAACCAAGCACCAACAGTTTAGAATGTAGCAAAAACTACCACTGTGGGAATTTGAATGAACCAAAACACTGAAACAACAATTTGAAAAGGAAGACTAAAGGAAACCAACACACACTCCAATTTGAGCTTCAATAACAAGTAATGGATGAACCTTCAATTATTCATCTACACGGCATAATACCAAAATTATTCTCAGCATCTCATTGCCTTTTCATTTCCTGCAAACATAGAACAACATGAAACTTGAAGCTATGTTAAGTTACAAGTAAATAATGTAATATTGATTGGAAGGACAGGATCAATCAACAAATCAAGCAGTTACCATTGACATCATACAGTAAGATATGTATTACACTATTCAAAATAAAACAAAAGAGAGGGAAGAATTTCAACATACTTATCTAAGTAAACTAATTGCTCTACATTATTCTGAATACTTTGCATCTAATTTCTATATGGCCATATAAATGCATGCCATAAATGTGAGGAGATTTTAATTTAGAGACAAAAGTCAGAGTGAACTTTTTTAAACAGCAGGTTTTCATTGTTCAGAAGACAATTAGGTTTACAAAATTTTCAGATACAAGCTTTCAGAGAGTTTCCAACTTGGCATATATAAAACCAATAGGAAAATGAAATCCAATTAATAGAATCCTCTTCTTTGAATCGGTTGCCATTATGTTTTAACTATTCCTTGTTTCTTCCTCCACTATAACCTCAAGGTGCTCAATTATCCATGGACAGAAATTAATATTAGATGAAACGCCTAGACCAAATTAGAGCTGTCAAAACGGGTTTTGCTCGACGGGTCGGCCCGTTTAACCCGCAAAATAAGAGGGTTAGGGTCGATGAGTTTTGGCCCGCGGGTTAAACGGGTCGGCCCCGTTAA